>JAJJWX010000790.1:0-79496 GCA_023529315.1 Papaver bracteatum | reverse complement strand
TTTTCGTCATAGGTTTACTTTACTTTTCTCGGTTTGTTCTTGCTTTGGCAGAACTAATTCTTGGTCGTGTTCTTTTTTTATTTGGTGGTCCATTGTTCTTGCATTTTGATCACTGAAAATTTTGGTTTAATGATCGAGTAATAGATTAGACGTAGATTTTAAGAACTCTTATGACTTGTCGATTTGGTTGGTTACTTCAATACACTCTGTAAAGGATCTGGAAAACAGAATACGAACCAACTCAAAACAGTAGCAATTTGTCGGTAGAGACTTGTCGTAAGTAACTCTTAAATCATGTCACGTCGTTGCCAAATAAATCTCCGATTTTAAAAATAAGACCAAATTAATCTTTTAATGATTAGTATAATCAGTTTTTGTCGTGTGTGATTTTAAAATGTATTAGTGTCTACTTCCAACTAAGGGACAAGTTTAATAAAATTTTCATTGGATCTCTCTAAACTAAAATGGTAGTCGTTAAATAATGGTTTAAACTTTCAACCCCTGTAGTTGTGCAGAGACACACGAGTGTGCAGTTTCAACTCTTCGAGGAAAATAGAACCAGACCTAGAACACTTAAATACAATAAAAGAAGTAAGAGTCATCGATCTTAAGGTGTTACCAAGAAGCTTGCTCGCATTCACATTTGTTCCAAATGTCTTTAAAAAAATCTAGTTCCCGTCGACAAGGGTTACTACTAACTTTGATTCCGAAGCATTAAAATAATTTAACTAATTAATTTTATAATAAGAACATGTTACTAAGAAATTAGCTTCAAACTCACTATCATTTTCGGTTTTGTAGAAAAATCGCGTTATCATGTCAATGTCATTCTTACCATTCATCCCAACCTGCCCCTCTAAGTAAATGGCAAAGATCAAATGATCGGCATTTTGGGGGGTGTTATATGATTTAAATGTTTAGTAAGAAGAATATATTGCTTAGATGTGCCTATAGTTTTTGGCTTTTGAATTCTTTATTTTTATTTTTATTTTATTTTTTTGATAAGAAAGGGTAAATTTATTAAAAAGAAAAAGAGTTACACAACTTGAGAGAATTCTCAAGCCCCAAAGAAAACCAACATTAAGTATTACATTCCATAACTGAGTCCCATTGCGAAATTAGGTCCCTAAAAGAATGAAATTTAAACCAGTTTTGATAACTTCCTCCTTCTCCCCATTGAAAGATTCTACGCTTTATCTCCGACCAAATTGACCAAATCACACCAAAAGGTAATATTGGCCATACTTTTTTGCCAATTTTTTTCCCTTTCCTGCACTCCCAGTTCTTCAACTGATCTTTTAAAGTTGCTTTATGAGTCCACCGCTGATCCCTTGTTGACACAAAATTGTCCCAAATTGCCTTAGAGAAAGGGCAGAGAAGGAGTATGTGGTCTACCGTTTCCAGTTCGCTGCTGCAAAGGCTGCACATAGTGTCTGAAATGTCACAGCCTCTATATATCAAGTTATCAGTCGTCGGAATCGCATTCTGAACCGCCAACCACACCAGAACTTGAGCTTTTGAATTCTTTATTGATCAGTGTATGTTTCTATTTCCTTGTTAATATTTTCCTAGCCAGTGGTTGATAAACATCTAGTTTTGAGTTATCATATAAGAATAATTTTCATTTTTATAAATTTTATTCTAACTAGCAAATACGCATGTATGATGCACCTGCCACGCCGTTTTGCAGGCACATGCGATAAACGAAAGAAAAAAGCTACTTCACATCGATATTGTTTTTGCAATTCATGATCTGCTTCTCTTTCACACACATAATACGCCCGCTCCCCTCCTTCCACTCCTAAACCTTTCACTTTTTCATTTGCTTATTTTTAGTAAAATATATCATTCATTGATTATCAACTTTGATTGCTAGAAAGACTTTTATGCTCCTGCCGCTTGAAGACTTCTATGCTCCTCTTGCTTGTTAAAAGTGATTTGATATTCCAAAAGGGTCCCGCAACACTAATATACTTGATACCTATAAAGCACAGTAGGAAATACACATTAGTTTTTATATACACAAATAACTTCTTTACGAACCAAAGCAAAACAAATATTCTTACATATCCCTTCCAAATCTCTAGCTCAATTATTAAGCGTCTCTCTATATATGAGAGGCCAAATATCAACTAATGAACTTTTGTTTGTTACCTTTGGTCGCTCAATCTATTCAGTGAGCTACCTGCGACTAACGTTGCTACCCCTGTTAGGGAGTGTAGCTTGGCTGATTGACGATTGTTTCAAGAAATATGTAAACATGTATTTCCATCTTAAAAATAAACTAACGTTGCTATTGTTTCATTGAGAAAGAAATATGTAAACATGTATTTCCATCTTAAAAATAAACGACTCATAACGAATTTACCTTCTATTAAAGAATGCTATGGCAATATAAGCGTGATTTAGCTAGAATGTTGTCAGTTGAATATTTCCTTCTTCAATAAACCAATTAAATTGTAGTCCTCACAGAATGTTACTCCATCCGTCCAATTTTACTTGCCAAAATTGGATTTTGTAAAAACTTGAAAGAAATTCAAATTACTTCCACATACACCATTGATCTTCCAAATTGTTTGTTTAATATACAAATTTTGATATCCTAGTTTTTGTTTCTGTCTTGATAATTAGAAAATTTTAGTGGGAAATGTTTCAATTTTTTGGTACAAATTTACTAAAAAAAAACACAATTTTGGCAAGTAAAGTTGGACGGAGGGAGTAACATATATTCCATCCTCATCGGAACTATTCCAACATACGCTTTCCTTGACGGTATCCCTACTCACCTAGTATATGTAATTTGATGGCGGGTTCTGCTGTATCCCCTAGTAAAGGTTCTCAAGGAAAGAAGCAAAGCAACTCAAACTTCAAAGTGTCTCTGACACTTGTCCCACTAACATTAAATGGAAAAGAATCAGTCGTATTGCTGTTATTCTTACATCGAGTTGGCGTCTATATACTTAACCACACATTCTTCTAAAGCAGCAAAAATTAGGTGTAAAAATACGAACACATTTGTGGGCATCGCCTGTGCAACACCAATTTCCTTCTTGTAGTTCCTAAGCAGCATATATACTTACATGGCATGCGACTAATACGAAGTTGAACAATAGCCTAAAAGTGCAAATAGGATTCAAACGGTAAAAAATGCATTGATGTTAAGGCAATGCAATGTAATCAAATAGGAGTACTATTAGTGGATTCAGTTGCAATACTGTTAATGGATTCAGTTGCTTGTGTACTTACCAATAACCAAGCTGGAATCTTCTAAAAGAAATCGGACCTTCCCAAAATACGTAATCTTTGCGCTGAAATTGTGGACTCAATTTCAGTTTCAGATTAGGCACTAAATTGAAGAACAACAAAGTTTCGATTTAGGGGGGAAAAAAAGCCTCAATCATGCTACGATTTCACCTCTTCAAGCTAACAAATCACTGACGAAAGAGAGAAGATTTCTTATGGGTCTGATACTGTTTGGTTTTGAATTGAAACCAAACAAAGATGTGCTGGTGATCTGAAAACTTTAATTGATGAAATCAAACAAATGTGTGACGATAATCTGTTCAATTGATGATGGCAGTAGATTGTTTGTTTGCTGCATAAGAAAAAAAATCATCTTAACCAAAACAGTAAACTCCTATAGCAAGCAAACATTTTCTGCTCATTAAGGTTATGCAAACATTTAACAGGGAAGACGTGCAAAACAGAATTAGTATCAAACAATAGCTCAACATGAAAACATGACGTTTTGCACCATTCAAAACCACCAACAAAACAATTCAAATACTACTGTTCAAGATCAATGAAACTATGATTATGATCTTGATAGAAAATTTAAAACATCGCAAAAAAAAAGAAAAAAGAAAAAAAAAAGGAAATCAAACATCATAACTCAGGACTTGACCATTATGCTAGGGATTTGAGCGTACCCACATCAAAGACACTTACAACAGAACCGTGATTGATTCAATGACCAAAGATAAAAGAGAAACCATAATGAATTCTGATACTTACTTGAGACTTGAGAGGTTTCGCCCAACTTTGTTGGAGTTATCTTCATCATTTGATTCCACCGTTTTCATGGGTGACCCAAAAATCCCCAATTCGAGAAAGAAAAAATTGAAAATTGAAAATAAAAAATCAGAATTCCTAATTCTTTGTTTTGCTTCGTTTTTGTTTGAGGAGGGGATGAATTACATAGAAAATTGAAAATGAAAACATAGATTCACTTTGAGAGGAACGAAGAAGGGGGAGAAAAAAATTCTCAGGATCTTCTCTCTGGTTTGGTTTTTCGTCCGAGAAGAAACAAAGAAGAGAGTAAAAAATGTAGAGGAATTGCGTTTCGGGGGATTGGATGTTAAAACTCTGGGTATTCATTTTACATAAATATTCTTTGTTTTGTAGAACTAATACACAAAGTAAGTAATTGATAGTTGAGGGTATATATGTAATATTAGGAAAGGCTTCACCAAAATTAGTGACGGTTGAAAAGGCATCCTTTTCTTTATTATAGTAAGATAAGAGCTTATTAGAAAAAGCATGATAAAAAATACTGTATGCTTTTCAGCGCGTTTGGATACACATCCAGAAGTAACTTTTTGACTTCTAGAAGTCAAAAAGCAAGAAGTCAGTTTGGGTGTAGAATTTCAGAATGATTTCCAGAAGCAGAAAAGTCGACTTTTTGTGAAGCAAAAAATCTGGACTACTGACTTCTGCTTCTGAAGAAGTACTTTTGACTTCTACTTATGCATCCAAACAGTCTATTTACGTTTATTTAATGATATGCAGAAATTCCTTCTTTGCGTGGAAATAGTCTTTATCTCTTCGTGGATTAACTCTCTAAAAGACTAGAACACTTTGATAATAAGATGAGATCAAAGTGGCTTTACGACTTATATTTTAATCACTTGATTGTACTTAGATTTGGCCTTTCATTACCGATAAGTACGGGCGTTAATATTGATAATTTAGTGTACACTACAAAACAAAAATATGACGTTCTCGCAAGTATTTTTATTTGATTTGCCTTGTCCCGTTTTCCCGTTGGTTAAACAATCTTGATCGTCTAGCGCAAATCAAGGTCCTTAAAACAGGGTCTGGAACCAGGAATTTCTTGGACAGCCCCAAATCCTTGATCGACTGACTGTGTCTCAAGATTAAAAATATGCATCAATGTTGCTTGATTTTTGTAAGTTCGAAGGTATTTATGATTGAGTTATGAAGACAAATAAAAGTCAGAGTGTCAAACTAGTTCGAAAGAAAATAAAATAGTCGGAACTCTCCTACTAAACAAGAAGTGGAAAGACTACACTTATTGTTGAATATACTATGGCATTAGTACTTATCTTACATGCATTGGTTTCAGAAATGACACTAGTATTTCTTGGTTTCTATCTGGGTTGCACGGACGCGGACGCGGCGACGCGGACACGACAGGACACTGACGCGGACACGAGGCCAATATTGCAGCGTCCCAGTGCAAATTTTAGCGTCAAAGTCGGCGTCAGCGTCAGCGTCCGAGCGCGTCGGACGCGGACACGGGGCCAATATTGCAGCGTCCGTGCAACCCAGGTTTCTATCGATCAGTTGCATCATGTAAGCTTCCTCCATTAGTGTTGCGTAGCTAGTAGTGTATCATAGGCATTTTCCTCGTAGGTCGCAAAGCTACTGGATGGTTATCTGGTACGTAGTCAGAAGTTGTGACTCATACACATCCTAGTTACTATGATCAAGAAATATAGTGTTACACATACGGTTTATATGTACCATGGATTCTTATCTTCTTCTCCACAAGTAAAAAGATCGCTATGCGACCTAAAACTGTTGAAAAATAACCTTTTTATTTTTTAATCGGTAATTTTTTTGATTCTGACGAATTTCAAAATCAAATCACTTGATATAGTCTTCCTAATTTTGGACTACATACAAATACTATGCCGTTACAATCACGTGTTAAAGAAGTCAAACAATGGACTAAATGAGCTTGCCAACTCCGATTTAAGTTTCTCCATCATTCTCTACTCAAAGTGACATCAACCAACTTGGGTGGTCGACTATTGGTTAGTATCTTCTTGACTTGGCTGCTCCAAGAAGGTGCGAACTCAGCAGCCAGGTCGCTCCAATAGTGTGATCTTTTGTCCTATTTGATTCTGCCACGTATTTAATGGGACCTGTTTACAGCTTCGGAAAATGACAGTCACAATCAAGTAGATCTCGCGTTTTCTACTTGCAGTAATAAATTAAAAGCATTCGTCTAGCGTACGTAGGATGCACGTAAGATATGTACGGTGCGCAGTAATAAATTAATAGCATTCGTCTAGCGTACGTAGGATGCACGTAAGAAATGTACGGTGCATCAGCTGGAGTTTCAGATAACGACGGATAATTTGGTGTGAAAGACAAAACGACAATTTGACTGCTCAAATCTTGCATGTAGGAATAGTAACTGGTATTCTTATTTTTAAGGAATCAGGATGCCAAGTGCAAATTCTTTGACACAGTAGACATTATTTTATTTTTTTATCATCAAAGCATAAGTATTTCATTCCATAAGAAACGTTTACATGATGGTTTTAAAGAGAAACAAATACATCATAACATAAAAAAAATACAAAGAAAGATACAAAACGTAAATAAATCGCAAAGAGAAAGAGCGATCTACCACGATAGCACCCAAATCTTTTACTATGAGATTGGAGAAGGAATGGTATAAGAAATCATAATTCGACCATTTTGATAGATTTTTTCTTCTTAGAAAAGAGATGCTCCTATGACAGAGGAGTGATATGCCCAAAAATTCTTCATGTGCAACTAACCCGAACTCAAGATCTATTTTTCTGATGAAGAAGAAATTGATCTTCGCCCTTGCTAAATCGCCGATGTATTTTTATCAAAAAAACCAAACACGAACAAATCGTTAGAAAGAAACACTATAAAAGTGTAAATAAAATCGCCCAAACTATTAAGATAAAAATCGCTCTAATAGCGAAGAAATTATTGAAAACAACAAAAATAACTAAAAACAAGAAAGCTTTGCTCAGATCTAGCCCCTAAAGGACTAAATCTGAGCAAAGGAAGAAGAAGAAGTATATGGGTTTTTTTCTAGTTTTTGAAAGGTGAGAGACAGAAGAAGTTGTGAGAATTTTTTTTTTTTTTTTTTATTCAGCTGTGCACACAGTAGACATTTCTGAAACACCTTTTATTCTGGGTTGAAACGGGTATTCTTATTTTTAAGGAATAGAATGTTCGCACGTGCAAAAAGAAGTTAATTAATAAACGGAGTTACATATGTACCCTCTGTTTTATTTTTATGGAATTCTTGTGAAGGTGTGATATAGAGGCAAAATCGTCCAAATTAATTTGCAGCTTCACTCCTCTACAGTAAGGGGAGTTAGCTTTATAATATAGATAGATAGAATAGATAAGTCTGGTTTCAAATCAAAATAAAAATCAAATGAAACCATATAAAGAAAAATAAACATACAATAATCTGTTACGTATCTGCATTTGTTTAGTCTTTCATTCACATTGTCATGTATTAGTATAAGTTAGTTGTAGCTTTTGATTCTCTTTCAATTAGGCTAACTGCTTCATTGTCCTGTATTATACCAGTTCTGTAGCATCTTAGTAGTGTTAACTGTAATTTCCACCACTCCATTGTCATTCATATCTGCATCTGTAGGATGTACATATATTGGTTTAAATTTTTGACATTCTTAGTTATTTCTACCATCTGTTACACAATCCACAATTTGTTGTTACCTGTAGTTTTAATTTTTCTGCATCTTCATATTCTTGCATCTTTTCAGTTTATTGCATTCTGCATCTTAGTTTTGCATCTGTAGGTTAAGCTTTACAATAAGTGATTGTAGTTCAGATTTTGGTGCTGAAAGTTAACCTCCAGGTTGAACTTGCATTTTTTTATTTTCTCTTTGTTCTTTTTCCTTTGATCTCTGTACAAAGTTGCATGTTCTACCTACCTCAGTCAGTTCATTTGCATCTTAGCTTTGATAATTTTTCAGTTGAGCATCAGTGCGGTTCCTATCTTTTGTTCTGCAAATCTAGATGATAATTATCAGCTCTGAAATTATTTGCTTCACCTGCACATTTATGATAACTTAGCTTATCCTTTGAACCAGCATGTACCTGCGAATATTGCTTTGCGAAGCAAGGAAGGACAAGAAAAGGAGGAGAAGAGAAGGAACAGAACAACTTGTTCTCTGATCCTAAACCTGGTTTTCTACTAGTGGTATTGTTCTCCAACTCCTGTTTTATTTGATGAACGTATAAATGCTATTCCATGCATGTCTGATGAAATAGTGCTCAGTGATCATTGTCAGCTCCTGCAAAATAGGTTATCTATATGAGCGTAATCCTGTAATATTTGAGTGACATTTTTACCTGCTGAGATTGACTCCTCTCTGTGTGTTCATCTCTCAATCTCTGAACTGCTGACAACTGTATGAATGCTTGCTGAACTGGTTGTTGCGCATAACCTTATCAAACCCTGCAACATATGGCTACGTTGTGCATAAATATGAACTGTTTGAGTAACGTATTTGCTAGCTGAATTGTTGCTTCACCATGCCTTTCTCAACTCTGCAATCTAGGGTGTCCATGAACATGACCTTGTGATATTTTGAGAACCATCTGTGCAGACTAGAATTGACATAACATCTGTGATGAATTGATTCTGTGTGCGTAATCTTAATCTATATCTTTGGAATATCACATGCATTACTTCCCTGTAGTGTGAATTTATTGGTTGTCTGATAACCATAACATGTCAAGATTTTGGTCTGCAACTGGGGATGAAAACAAATCCATTAGAGAACTTGCTTACGGGCATGCTTCTCGCTATGATCCCCCCACAAACCATAATGTCAATAGTTATAGGGATTGTTATGGACATTTTCATACTCCTGAGCCTCAATACACGGACCCTAATGAATATTCACATATGTATCATTCGCCACGGGGAGAAAATGAACACTTTTACAATACCCAGCTCACACACTCATCACTTTTGGATCAGTTAGAAGCTCAAGTCACTGCTTTAGAAATGCATGTATATGATAAATCTATCATATCTATGTCATCTAAGCAAGTTGAACTTTCCGTTTGCGTCGTCTGTGGCTGCACAAGTCATTTAACTGAGCACTGCCCTGAAATCCATGCTTTTAGGTAATCTAGGGAAGACCATGTTAATTCTTTCTATCAAATGCATGAAAACAACTTCTACTGGCAGACTTGTGAATCCATAGATGACCCAAATTTTGCATGGACTGATGGTGACCATTTCCAAGGTAATCCATATGGACAAACCCCTGAATTTCCATTTGTTAGTAACCCCCATGCTCAATCATGCACTAATTACCCATCCGAAATGAGGATGCCAACTGTTGAACAACCTACTCCTATTGAACGGCTTAATATGTTTTTAGAAATGAATTTGATTCATTTACAAAATAAGGGAAGAGAGGAATTTCAGAATGAAATGTTTGTTAGTCCTACTGAAGTAAATTTTGAAAATAGTATTTGTAGTCAAACTGCCAAAATTGAAAATGAACCTAATCTAGAGGAAAACGAATGTACTAAAGACACTATAATTTTGAATAGGGAATTGCATTCTTGCTATGATGATGATGATGATTATATGTTGGAAGAGCATGCTTATTCTGAAAATTCTGTGATCGAACCTTTGGGTTTAGAGACATTAGTTTCTCTGCTGCGACCCTTATGAATGATGTCTCTTCTAATGTTCAATCTATAAATACATGTGATGCTGATTTTGAATTGGGGTTTGAGCAACTGACCTGTGAAAAAGAGCATAACACACAACTTGTGTGTGACTTAGGGAAGGATGAATTTTCTGTAGACATCAATAATTCTATGCATGAGAATAAATCTTTTAATGATGATGATTATGAACTAGGATTTGCTAATTTGTTCAATGACTGTGAGCATGATATGCTTGTTTCTGACTTTAGGAGAGTGTGTGTTGGTATTAATGATCATGAACATGAAAATAACTTAGACATACCAATTTCCCTGGCCATGTCACAAGCTGGTAATCTTGCACCCAACCTAGATGTGGTTTGTAACAAAATTGTAAAACCAAATTTTCTGATAATACCTAATCTAGGATTAAAACTGTGTGCCTCTCAAGTCCTTTTGGACTACTTTTCTGCTAAATATAATACCCTTGAATATCCACTGTTAGAATACATTGATGTTTCTCTTCCCGTCCCTAACAAAGTCCAATTTGAGCTAGACCTTGTGCATGATATACCTCTAAAATTGCAAGATTTTGTGCTCAAAAACACATCTGTTGACATGTTTAGGTTTGAGGGTAACTCGTTCACATATGCAGTCTTGCTTGCACTCTCATGTTATATATGTGTAAGGCTGTTGAAATTTTTGCACTCTGTCTTTTGGGTTGATCCTCAATGATGGAGTTTTACAAGTGGTAAGTATAGGGGTTTGATTCTCGGACTTTTTTAAAGATTTGGTTTTTAGACAAAAAGATGGTGATTTTTATAAACTCTAAAATAATAGAAATACTGAATATAATTTTTGTGTTCAATTGAAAGAGTCTAGGATGTCGAGATTCCATCACTACTACACATACTAAATGATTATAACTATTCCCTATAATACTCTCCAAAAATTACTCAAGACGATTTAGGACAAATAATACGTCTCGGAAAATAAATCTTTTCAAGCAATTAATTTTCTCAAAGAATTAACAATCTTCTTCACTATAAAATGCTAGTCTCTAACATAGAATATATAAATCAATTATCAAGCATCATAGGACACATGAAGAAAATCATTATCGTTACGAATCAAGAATAATGACCAAGAGAATTATTATAGAAAATAATCAAAACATTTTAGCACACATAGTAGGATTTCCTCTCTAATCCTAGATAGAAATTTAGCTACTCATAATTAGAGTACTAACCAAAAAATAAAGAAGAAGAAATAAAACTAAAACTAGAAATGAAAGAAGAATAGAAGAGGTGTGTGGGATGGAGAGGTGTGTGTAGAGGTCCGGGGTGTCAATGGTATCAGTATTTCGAGCCTATTTATAGGACAAAATATTCGACAATGTGCATCTGCCTTTCCTTTCTTTTTCTTTCTTTATTTTCGGTGCATGTTAGGTTTGTTGGTCCGGTTGGTGCATGTGATACTTTCGGCGCCACTCATGACCTTCTTTTATTTCTTTTCTATTTCTTTCTTCTTCTTTCCGGCTACCCATGCGCTTTGTTGACCCATACTCGAGCTCCATGTTCTTCCGTGAATCATCCACTCATTGCTCGTGCTTACTTCTCTGTTTCCCTGGCTCGAGCTTCTCCATCTTTCTGCCATTAGCTCCAACATCATCATGTGCTCTTCATCTCTGGCAACACCCTGAGCAGCACCGTAACCGAGTTTCTTCACGTTCTTGTCTGTATTCTGCCCTTCTCACTGTCGAGCTCTTCCCATGCTTTCACGTTTTCTTTTTCTTCTCTCAAGACCATGCGCATTTCTTTTCTAAGTGATGGGCGTACAATGCATCGATCATCAACATCAAGGGCACACTGTCCGTCAGCTTTTCACTCGTGTTGCTTTGCACGAGCTGTCTCCTCCCACGCCTGCTGTCAGCTCCGTCACCGTCTCATCATTGTCACGTCTGTTAATCGTGAGCAGCAACTAACACTCGAACCGTCATTGCTGTTACAACCCGAGCTTCACAGCCGGAGCTTCATCGTCCATACTCCACTCTCTTCATCACCAAGATCACTGCCAACAGTATCATGTCGTCTCCGACCATGCATGCAGCTCTTGATTGTGTCTGATGATGATGAAGTGCCCCGAGTAAATATGTTGGGCACCTTCAACAATATTCAAATATAGTGGCACCCCCCCTGAGTAATGAGACTAAGTTCCTTTAGCAGTTCCCTTAAAAATGCATGCCCCTTAACATGAGATGGGGTGCCTTTAGCAATATTGTTTAAGTGTCAGTTCTGGAGAACTGACAAGCTTAACTTCTCGTTTTGCCCATAACTTCTTCATACGAACTCTGAATGACTCCGTTCTTTCGCCGTTGGCTTCGCCTTGTCGTCCTCTACCCAATGAAAAGTAGAAATCTTGTATTTGAACGAGTTATATTTGGTCTTTGGCCCTTCTTCACTTTTAGCTAGCTTCTTTTATTGCACAACTAAGCTCAAATTCACTTCTTTTTGGATTATTCACCTAATAACACACAAATAAGATAAAACACGCGTAACACGCAATAATCTGCAAGAAAACTAACAAATACTAGCATGGAATTAACACAAAATATATGTGCAAAATGCACTTATCACTCAACTCTTTAAATTGTTAATATTTGGTAAATTCTCTTTGTATATAATCCAGTAGGTATTGTTACATCTTCTATCTTGAATCGGTTGAGTCGTCTTTTGTATATATTGTGCTAATCCAATATGACATCAACTGAGTTAATGTTGGATTCTAGACTTGAATAATGAAGCTCTAATCTTGCTTTTGCCGACATACCGGTAATCTCTTCCCTTTTCTCTAATCATCTTGGTTCTCATGGTATGTTTCTTTTTAAATTCTTATCATCCTTTGAAACATTGAGGACAATGTTAGATTTAGGTTTGGGGGTGTGTTTTGCATATAGAGTTTTTAGTCTTCTTACTTTAGTTTTCATAAAAAAATAAAAATAAAAATAAAAATCTTCAAAAACTATTTGTAAATAACTCTTTGTAAATATGTGCATAAAACCTCCAACTTTTAGAGATCTTAGAGTCACTAGCATGCTTCTAGCTATGTTTACATAGAGAGTTTGACCGAAATAATTGAAGTTGGAAGTACTAGAGAACACAATCGGGTTTCTAAGTTGTTAGAGCATTAAAGTTGGATTTAATCATGCCGGTGGGCAAATTAGGTGCTGCAAAGATATTTGGTAGTAGAGTTGTGATCACCCTTAGTGGAGACTACCCATTTTTACATCAAGAGAGGCACCAACCTTCATTTTTTTGTGACTATCTAAAAATTCCTTTTAGAGTGTGTGTCACCGTACGTAAATTCCGGGTAGGAATGGTGAGCTACCCAACTTCGCACTATTTTTGATCTATTGATTGCTAATTTTGTCAATCATGAGGGTGACGTTTAAAGATGAAAACTCCTTCTTGTAGTTCGATTTGCAATTAGCATCACTCTCTCTCTCAACAACATCAACAAATCCATAGAAACACATCATCATCAACGAGCAAAGCAACGTCAGAATATTTGAAGAAAAGTTGAAATAGTCCAAGGTATACATGCAACAATTCAAAGAAAAGAAAATAAGATGAGAATTAGTGAAGTTTATGAAATCAAGACAATACAAGTTGTGAAGAATTGAGTGATAAATTCCTTCATACATGGAGTTAGTAGTTTCATTGTTTTTGTTGTTATTTTCATTTCATGTTTTTACTTTAAAAAAAAAAATCAAAAAAAAAAAAAATTTGTAGTTTATTTTCTTAGTTTAGTTTTGATACCACCATGGTAAAGAAGAAGAATGTAAGAAGAAATTTCCAAGCAACAAGGAAATTGAAGAAAAAAGTTACAAGTTGTCAAGTTTTTGCGAAGTTCAGAAGTTCATCATCATCAGTTGAAGACCGAAGACCGAAAACCGAAGATTGAAGACATTTCTATGGATGATGTGAGAGTGGTGTTGATTGCCGATCGGATGTGAAAGTAAGTGAGTACTCCCATCCTTGCTAATGGTTGATTTACTTTCTTATAGATCATCAGAAACAGATTCTTTTTGTCCACAATCTTGTGGAGTCTCCAGAAATTACTTCGGAAGGTTTTCCTTCCCACCATTCAACGCGTGCATGATTTCTCTCTTTATTCCTGTCTGCACACATGAGAGACTAAAAAAGCAGTATTTTTGGGTGCAATTATCATAAAACCCTATTGGTGAGGCAGAAGTCGAGGCTTGTGATTACTCTCGAACCCGAATTCTTTCATATAGTATGGTTATTCCTCGCTCAACTCTTAAGGATGAGAATGCATTCTTTGGTAGTTCTAACTTCGTGTAACTAGCATGCAGAAACTCTATGTCCTCATAGCTCTTTGGATGGTTGGGACTCTATTATGCTCTGAATTTGAACAAGGTTTTGTGGGTACATCTCTGATAGGCCCTCACGAGACTACAACTCGTCCAACTAGGGACACCTAGGGGTTTAAAGGCTTAGTGCATACGCTAAATGCATTCGAGGGACCAGCGACAGTGGTATAGTTAGGATTTCTTAATTTTTGTTTCAATTGAGGACAAGTATAATTCAGGTTTGGGGGTATTTGATGAGTGCCAAATAGTGCATATTTCATACCTTTTTATTGGCAATTAACTCATCTTTTGCGCTTTAAAATCATATATTATCCCCAATTCTGTATTTTCTTTGTTTTCAAGAATAAATACTTGTACTAATTAATTTTGTGTTTTTAGGTAGTAAATAAAGCTTGGATGAATTGAGGAGCCAAAAGAGCAGAAAATTGGAGACTAGCAACTATAGAAGAGAAGTTGCAACCCGCTTGCGCATCAGTTGCAACCTGTTTGCAAATGCATGGGATTAAGCTATCCATGACCCGAATCTAAGCCCGCCTCCATCCTGAGCCATTGGATTTGATCTGGCATTGCATCCAATGGCACCTCCACCCAAGACATCAACAATCGAAGCTCCCGTCTCACACCCTAGCCACATGTCCCCTTCACCTACTTGAATAGAAGCCAAACACCCCCTTACCATCGTATTCATATTCTTCCCCTTCTGCAAAAACCAGTTCTTCCCCCCCCCCCCCCCCCCGACCATTTCTGCATCTCCAACAACACCAGCAACACCTTCTTCTCCCGACCAACCTCTCTGTCACCAGTACAGCCACCTCCTAGCTCTTAACTATCTCCTTCATAGCTTCTTCTCACAAACCCTAGAAGCTAGGTTTGAGATAGACAAAGTTAGGGTTTCCCCAAGACCAATTTAATGAACTTGCAGAAAAAAATTGCAGATGAGACAACAATTCAGGCATTTATGGTGAGTGGGTTTGCATTTAATTTCCGAATTGAAGTTGAATTGAGAGATTTTCATGTATAAATAGGGAAGGCAGTGTGATGTAAAACTTATGCCCGGATATCCGGTGCACCAAGCTATAATTTAATTTCAGTATTGTGTTTTAATCATCTTAATTATGTTCTAATTCCATAACTAGGGTTTAGATGAAACCCTAGACTGTTATTGTGTTGTTCATACTTTGTGTGTTCTTGAATGCTTAAATTGTTAGGATAGTTTCAATCTTAGTGCATCAACATTTTGCTTTCACAGTGTATGACATGTATCCATTGTAGTTAGACTATCACTATGTTGATTATGCTGCAACTAAAGCTTCAATATTTGTTATCGATCTTTAGACTAATTGTTCCCTGAGAAGACAGTTAGTACTTTGGAAAGATACTTTGGTTGTGATGGATATATCCATTGGTGAAACACCTTAGGTAAGTGGTAGACTTGATACATCTCCCTTATCTGCTATAAGGACAAGAATAACATCACTAGTTGAATACATAGTGAAGGTTAGTGGTGGATTTGAAGACTCTAGTATCATCTTTATCATTGCGTAGCATTCTGTTTTACCATTTTAGTTACTTGCAAACCATCTTGTCGTATCGACACAACAAAACAAACCCATTTTGTGTTAACTATGTTTGGAATCAGTAAATAGACTATATAATCATTTATAGCCCACCAAGTCCATGTGGATCGACCTGTGCTTGCCCTGTGTTACATTGTGACACTGTGCACTTGCAGTTATAATTGTATGTAACTTTCTTAAGCCTACCAGATACAGATTTTTTTATTAAAGTCTTCGACTTTGAGTCGTAGCAACTTTTAGTTGTGGATGAGATCAGCTAAGAAATCAAGTGCTTAGTATCCTGCTGGGATCAGAGACATAAGGAGCGTAACTGTACCTTGGATCAGCGTGAGATTGATTTGGTTTGAACTACAGTCCAGACCGAAGTTAGTTTGTAGTAGGCTAGTGTTTGTAGCGTCTTAATACAGTGTGTGTTCAATCTGGACTAGGTTTCGGGGTTTTTATGCATTTGCGGTTTCCTCGTTAACAAAACATCTGGTGTATGTGCTATTTCTTTTCCCCATTATGTTTTTTATATGATTGAAATATCACAGGTTATGCGTTGATCAATTGGGAAATACGACCTTTGGTTGTTGATTGAAATTGATTGATACTTGAACATTGGTATTTGGTACCGTTCAAGTTAATTTCTATTGTATTCAATTAGACTCGCAGATTTCTATTTGCTTGAGTAAGGATTGAATCAAGAAATTGAGATATAACTCTTTGATATACTTTTTTATTAATATTGAGTCTGACTGTCTAGTTGATTATCTTAAAAATATATTGGAGTTAGTCCATACAGATTGCTAAGCGAATTATTGGGCGAATTACCCTCGACCATAATAGATAGTTGTATATATGTTTTTAGAATAATCATTGGAATCATCAGTAAAAAATAGTGTTTTGATTCAAGGATTTTGATCAGCGGCTTCAAATGTGATATTATGATGTCAACTTTCATATGGTTTTACTTTTACCATAAAATTTGAGAATCCATTGTTAAAATGTTCACATTTGTTTTCTTCAATCTGATACCATACATCTGGGAACAATTTTCCTGAACATACCCAATCAGCTGGACCAGCCTCAATATTAATCCAGCTGCCATCCCATTATACGTCCAACCCAACTAAATTCACTGAGGATAATGAAAAATAAATAAATGGAGATATTAACCCTCTTAATGAAAATATATCTTCCTAGCTCTTGTCCGCACTATAGATAAAAGGAAATATGTATTAACGGTGTACTTAACTGAGCTGAGGGGAAAAAATAAATATAAATCACTCACAATTATACAGTGCAGTTGTAGTGAGGGTTGTCTTCTGCCTTAAAAATGCACAATCTTACTTTTCACTTCTTCTTTTTATTTTAATATAGGGTAGGATAGTGGTCCCTAAACTGCATGCAACCTCCTTCGAAATCGAGTTGGTTTAGCAATTACAGGGTGTGATCCCCTACTTCCGTACTGGGAGGGAGAATGAGAACCTTCAAACCACTTGACAGTTCTTAACTAAAATGCATAATTTTCTGAATAACGTGCTTTATAGCCCGAACGCGTTCACACTTACTAATACTATCCCCGTCCCACTATTAGTTGACCTACTAGTATAATTTAGAAATAATTTATTTCTCAAACTATATCAGGGATATTCGTAAATTTTATATCATTGAAAAGTATTTTAAAACATCTACGTAACGAATATAAACATGAGTATCAATACTTCTTTATATAAAGCCGAATGTTAATGCTGATGTGTCGTTCTCATATTAAATTACGACAATTTTGTCCGACGTGTCATCACCATAATTTGCGGGAAAAAATTGAAAGGAAATGTCGCTTGGAATCAGTTTATGAATAGACACATTATGAGAATCCTCTGCCTCTTATTTCCGAAGAGTTGCGACCTATTGGCCAGTGACGAACTTTTATTTAACACATCCAAACGATTCGATGCCATCTCAAACACAGGTCTAGACGAAGAACTTTTCATATAACACATACAAATAATTCAACGCCATCTTGAGGTCAGGGTGAAGGAAATTTGTAATTCGATTGTCATCTTAAGGTCAGGGTGAAGCAAATTTGTAATTCGATTTTGAATACCAGAAATTCTGTTTGATTTTCTAAACGTATGGAGGGAGAAAGACACTGAAGGACGAATCACTTTGAAGCAATGTAATATTCTAAAACCCCATCATCTTTTTCCTTGACGTTAATTTTTTATTTGAACTTTTTAACTCATGAAATTGCAAACCCAACTTACTCCACAGAAGGACGTCTCTTAACAGTTGACAATACGAGAAGACTGAGAGTATGCATTTCCCTTCGCTCGAGAATTCAGAAAAGTTAAATGGCTTTTGAAACGCCTATACAGAAAGATGCGTCTTTTGAACCCGTTTTTTAGGTTAGTATCCGTTACTGATCTCATGGTTGAGATGGCCGGTATGAACATCCTGACATCTTCTTTGTAGATCTGATTTTTCGGAGTTTTGTCTGATCATCTCTTTAATCGTAATATTTTGGATTACATGGTTGGCTCTATCACTGACTGCATGCTACTCAATTTTATGTTTTTTTTTTTTTTTTTTTTAAACATTGTTATTTGAAATCAATGCTGACGATGAAACTTTAAGTCTAAGCTTTGGTAAAGGTAAATAATTACGAGTCGAATTGTGTGTACCCAACGATTCAAGCGATGATGACTTAGATGTTGTTTGTCATTAGGAAGTACATATATGAAAACGCCCGAGATTAACTTATCACTTATGCAGTAGTATTTCCAATTAAATGAACATGAAACGTATTGAATAAAAGGCGAAGATGGTCAATTTGTTTTTGAAAGATTGGCAAGGCTTTACCATGCACATACATTGACTGGGAGACAACCATTACATTCTTAAGTTGCTCAACATACTAAAAGAACCGCATGCTTTTGAGGAAATCAGGTGCATTCATCAAACATTTTAACTTACGTGTTTGAAGTTGGGTCTACTTGAGGATAACAACTTACAACATGCATCAGTGGTGCAGGGCAGGCACTCTAGGATTCCTTAAATTTTTAGGCTTCTGGAACTGGAAGACATTATTATTAACTTGCCTAAAATAATCACAAGAAATTCGGCATGACGTGGGGAGTCCTACCTGATGATTTGATGTGATTCAAATCTCTGTAAGTCGATATATTTTTCTTTACAGTTTCAATTTTAATCTGCTTCCTATAATTTATCTTCCAAATACAGTGGCCTATAAAGAAGATACTAGATGGTGGTGATCATAACAATCACAAATCTATTACTAAAAATTTATATATAATATACTAATGTTATGGTTTTGTTTATTACTTTCAGAGGAACTATAATGTGGATTTTCTCATATTTGCCTTTTGATTTCCAGTATTCTTGGGCCGAGTTGATAGTACAAATTTTGTACTGAATAAATCCATACTAAAAAGTGTAACGTGGATTTGAAAATTAGAAGTATCTTTTCTTGATGATCAAGTTTAAACGGTACCACGAGTACTTACCGGTGGACCACAAAAGAAAAGGTCCTTTTGCTGAGATATGCAATACAAAGGATTTAATAATATTTGACACTCATTTTGCCTTCATTATTATTGAGGGTTCAATGTTTGGCGCAAGTGATCAAAACCAGAATGGTAAGGAACGTTTAAACATTCTATAAAAATAATTTAAATAAAGAAAGAAAACCATTAGATAGATTAGATAGGTGGACTGTCACAAACGCATATGCTGATAAGTCTCTTGGTTTCTTTTTCTAACTTACCACCAAAAGAAACCAAGATGCAGGTACACATGGTCACTTTACATTAATGACATAAATCGTTTGATTAACATTTATTCTCATCTTTTGTATGTTTACTGATCTTTCCGTCTTTTTGTTTGCCAAGGAGTTTAGATTTCACTTCATGAAGATTCTTCCATAAATGTGAATCATCATTTGTAGATAATGTAATGTTCTCGATTGCGTTGTATTTTGTAGGCGTAAGTAACCAACCACGTATCTAATTTGTAAGCTGATGCAATTGTTCAAATTTGCTATATCATGAAGTCAGCAGATTTTGTGGGCATCAAGGATGAAATGTACACGAGGTTCGCAGAATTGGTAACAAAAACATGTGCGTTCTTCAACTTTTCCTTGGAATAGTATTGTAATAGTATTGCATTTTTGATGGTCTGAATCTGTGGTATAAAATGTGGTCGCCCGAGTTTGGGTTGACATAATATATCATGTAGGAGTATGCGTTAACCGTCAACCCTTGGGGATTACACTCACTTATCACTTCTTTTTTTTTTTGGTTCAGTTGGTAAACTAGCCCGTGCATTTGCACGGGTTTACAGAACTTGTCAAATGATATAAAATCAATTATTAATGAAATAAAATCTAAAAACAAATATGTCAACTAATAATGGGACTGGGGTAGTATTTGTCATGAACTTCAAAACCCAAGTTGATCGTAGTGATCTTTTTCTTTGACGGGTAAATGCATGTGGGTGGGTTACACATGCAAGCAAGAGGTACTTAAAATTTTCAAATGAATCAGATCAAAATAAGTTCTCGATTTCACTATAACGTACACTTAAGTCCAAATCAAAATAGCGTTCATTTCAAACTATTGAAAATGTCATAGAATGGATCAACAAGTTAGCCGTTGAGAACACCCCAGTGCCGAACCAAAGGACTACTTTTACCCGATTCTTTGATCGTACGCGCTATTTTTTCAATGTACGGTTTGCACCAAATTGTGTCAATATCATTAGTAAAATAAAGGAATAGTCCTCGTAAAGTTTGCTTAACCAAAATGAGGTCAATATGCATAATTAGAAAGTTGTATGTAGGATAAGTCCACACCACCAAAGGACTTTTTCCTATTCAAACAAAAACATCTAGGGTTTCTTTTAAAAGTCTATCAACTTAACGTGTATTGGAAGTGAGATATTACTCCATTTCTATTCAAATAATTCTTGGGGCTCCATTCAGTGTATTAATTAAGAAGGATGGTCCCTGAGTTTTAATGAAGATGGCTCAACAAAGCAATATTGAAAAGGTCTTTTGTTATCAATCAAGTTAATGGAAGCAGGTTAACTTTTAGAGTGGTTCCATGTTATTGGTATGATACCATTGTTTTTCTTGATGCGAAGCGTGAACAAGTAGATTCTCTTCGGTATTTACTTCTATGTTTTGAGTTAACATCGGGCTTAAAAATAAACTTTGCTAAAAGTTGTTTATTTGGGGTAGCTCTCGTTGAAGACATTGAAGAATTCGCTAACATGTTGGGGTGTAAAAGATCAAATTTTCCAAGTATCTATCTTGGTCTTCCTTTGGGTGATAAAGGTAGTGGCACTCAAAAGTGGGAGAAGATTTTTGAATCATGTTCTTTGAGACTTTCTTCTTGGAACGGGAGAACGATATCAAGAGGAGGTAAGTTGACTCTAATCAAAAGTGTTTTGGCTAGTTTGCCCATTTATTATCTATCCATCTTTCTTGCGCCATGCTCCATTACAAATAAGATTGATAAGATAGTAAGAAATTTTCTTTGGGATGATGATATTAACAAGAGAAGAATTCATAATGTCGGGAAATCTATAATCGTAAAATCTAGAGAAGGTGGTGGTCTTGGAATTCGGAAATCTGAATACATGAACTCGGCGCTTCTCAAAAAGTGGTGGTGGAGATTTGGTACGGAAAAGAATGCTTTTTGGAGAAAGATTATTGTGGAAAAATTTGGTGAATCTTCCACCGGTTGGGAAACTCTTCAACCAAAAGGGCCAAAGGGATGTAGTTTGTGGCATAATATCTATAAGGAGATCAAGGATTTTAACAAACATGTAAAATTTAAGATCGGTGTGGGAAATGAAATTAGATTTTGGGAAGATTTTTGGATTGGAGATGCCGTCTTATGCAATAGCTTTCCATTGGCATTTGAAGCTTCAAGAACAAAAGGGAAGGTGGTGGCTAGTTTATATGAGATTTTGAGTAACGGCATCAAGTGGAAATTCATGTCTCGAATTAGATATTCTCAAGCCATTATGAGGGAGATTGATTCCATAAACTCATTAATAGAAGGGGTGAACATTCAAGAAGGGGTTGTAGACTCTAGATTGTGGGTGGTGGATCGAAACAATATGGTTGATGTTTATACGGTTAAGTGTGGGTTTGATTCTCTTTGTGACCAAGGCGATAGTAATTTCCCAAATGAGATTATTTGGAGTCGACATTATCCGTACAAGGTAAACTTCTTTCTATGGCTTTTGTACCTTGAAAGGTTGATGACAACGGACAAGCTTTCTAGAAGGGGTATGGATGTGGATAGGGAGTGCCGGTTTTGTGAAGAAGAAGATGTAACAAGTATCCATTTATTCCATGATTGTTGGCGGACAAAAAGAATTTGGGATTATTTTGCCGAAGGATGCAACTTCAATTGGAGTTATGATATTAATATTTCCACAACAATAAAAGCTTGGAGCTATGATTGGGGTGATGAAAGACTTGATCGTATATGGAACAACTTACCGGTGGCAATATGGTGGTGCATTTGGAAAGAAAGGAACTCTAGAATATTCACCCACAAAAAGAGAAATTTGGAAAGTCTAATCCGAGAGATTAAGATTCAAGCGTATTTTTGGGCGGAGGCAAACACTAAAATGTTGGACTTGACGGCTAACATGGTAATAGCTTTATGGGATTACGTATTTCTATCAGTAGTTTTGAGGTGATTGTGAGGTGTTTAGTGTTTGTTTGTTTTCTCTCATTCTCTTTGACTCTTTGTTCTCTTCTTTGGGTGATCGATTCCAAACTCGATCTCCTTTTTTTGTGTCGGTTGTATTTATTGGGTTGAGATACCCCCTTAAGTACCTTTTTTCAATGAATCTTCCTTTTGACCGATTAAAAAAAAAATGTTATTGGTATAGGGGAAGAATTTGTGCGTTTGCAAGAAATGGACAATCAAGAAAAAAGTGGATTTTAACTGGTCTACTATTGAAAGAAGACAGATTTTTGAAGGAGAGAAATGGGAATCACACAAATTAACAGTCGGTTGGTATTAGAAATTAGGACCATCTCAGTGATTTGAAAGGACTTTTTTGATAGGTTACTATTAGAGATTAGCTTGGACCATTCCCGATACGACTTGTATGGTTTTCCGAGTGTTGTTGATGCGTGAATAATATTTGGTGGTCCATTTCTGGGATTCTAGACTTATGGCAGTGGTTTAACAAATTTTAACCACGCCACTTGCAAAAGAAAACGAATTTCAACACCCACTACGGCACTACGGGCAATATCTATCTGCTGACAAAAGCAGATTTCGAATAATATCTGAGAAATTACCAAAGAAATCTTTCAGTCTTTCCAACTTTATAAAGGATGTCCCCAATGTGACTGGGAAATCTCTGTTGAAAAATCTTTTGTCGGATTATGCAGTTAGTTTTCCGAGAATATAAACTAACATCAACTGTCGTACTAACAAAATCGTGATTCTGTACGGTTTTGCGGTTGAGAACTGTCAGGATCATGGGACGACAAATTGTAAGATGCAGCAGGATATGCGTTCTACATTTGGCAGCACAATGTGCGGGTCTTGCATCTAACCATTCCCGTTTGTTTGTGCAAAATACTGCAAATCGTTTCAACTAAGCTAACAATCCCCCGTACGATACGATTCGAATCTACAGTCATGTAGTGTTATTGAGAGCTGGAGAAAGCTTAGAGCACGGTTCACTGAGCTAGAGGTGTAAATTTGGTTGTGCCAGCACGAGCACAACCCAGAGAAAAGACGCTAAAATTTGAGCACTGTCAACCAAAGACGTGACTTAGCCAAAGACGCAAGCACATCACGTTAGTTAAATGGGACGTCTTTGGGTTTGACTAATTGGCACGATGTACACAACACAACACGCGATTAACGGATAAGCACGTGGCATTTCAAGCCAAAGACGTTAAGAAAGCACGTCATAACATGTACAAATACACCATATAACAAGGCATAATACATCACATTTTTTGTATATTTCACAAAAGAGTCACTATTCTAGCTAGTTTTTAACATTTTATGCTTGCTTATTTATAACAACACATATATTTAACAAAAAAACTAGCTAGTTTTTGTGACTCTTTTGTGGGCTATTTCTTTTTATTGAATAAACTTGTTAATTTTACTTGAAATAATTTCAAATGATATGTTGTCTAATTAAATTCTTATGATAAGGCTAAGTCCTATGGGAGAGTTTGGAGTGCTAGATTGGCCAAAAAGTGTTGCAAATCATGAAATAATTGTGAGAAAAAAGTTAACACTAAATCTGGCTATTTCTCTCTCCTAACATTTGCTCGCAGTGGCACTATCGGCGAGATTGAAACGCCGAACAGAGCGACGCTCAAAAAGTAGCACAAACGCTGGATTGTTCGGCGTTATGCGAATATTCCAAAGAATAACGCCGAACTGTTAGGCGTTGATGCGGACGTTGTTCCATTCGGCGTTACGCTAACACGCCGCTCCATCCGGCGTTTGACTCTTTTTTTAAACCAACGGCTATTTTTTCCAGAATTCCATTTCTTCAAATTTGACAATTTGTTTCAATCGTATTTTGTTTCAAACTTTGAAAAATTATCAAAGTAAAAGTTACAATGTTTTTGTTTCAATCGTATTTTGTTTGAGAATTATCAAAGTAAAGTTTCAATCATATTTTGTTTGAGAATTTGTAATCTTTCATTACATTGCAAAATAAAGTTACAATGTTTTTTTTGAAGAAATTAAAAAGTACATTGAAATTGAAATCCTACTTCTAAAATAACTTAAAACATAAAAAACTACATTGAAATTGAAATCTTACTTCTAAATAACTTAAAACATTAAAAAGTACATTGAAATTGAAATCCCACTTCTAAATAACTTAAATTATCACTTTAGTTTAGGGGATAGGGTCCAAATCATAACGGGATAAAATCTCATTCTTCCATATTTTGTAGATTGGTCTCTCACATTCTTGTAATTCATTCAAGAGTTGTCTTAGGATCTTCATTTCTGATTCCCTTTGTTGCGTTTGTGCCAAGATTGAAGAGCTTTCCAAATTCTTCCTTAGATACTCTTCCTCTTTTTCATATTTGGCCTCTCTATGTGTTTGTGCGTTTTCAAGAAGTTCGATGAGTTTATCCATTTTTTATCTTTTCCATGAATTGGATCGTTGCTTGTTATAACCCAACCATAAATTAGTGCATCTTCTTCTATTGTACTAAAGTGTGCCATAATTTTGTATGAACAAAACTATTTGAAGAAGAGGGATAAGGCTTATAGCCGCTGTGGGAGCCTTCTTGATCCATTGGACATGCTCTCCATGCCCATTGAAAACAATCGACACTACCAAGCATACCAGGAAATCCCCGAGCTTCATTTTATGCTAAAATCCTTTCCGTATCTTGAGCGGTAGGCTGACGCATGTATCGATCATTATAAATTCAAATAATTGCATCCATAAACTTCATAGCATAATAGTAGATAGTGGTGGCTCCCATTTGTGTGTAATCATCTAACGAATCCGTTGCAATGCCTTTGGCAAAATGTTTCATGACGACAACCATTTTCATATATGGACTATGACCAGGAATACCGCAAGCATCCGTTTTTTGGCGAAAATCATGGTCATAATCACAAACCTGCTCTAAAATTCTCAAAAAAAGTGGACGGGGCAAAGCAAACCGACCTTTGAACTTCTTTGGCCCATACATACATTTGAAGTTGAAGTATTGATGCATCATACGAGCATCCGCATCTACACGTCTTCTGTGCACTGTCTAACGGGTCTTGACTTCATTCGGGATGGGTTGATGTATTCCCCGCCTCATCTGAGTCTCCAAAAGTGTAGCCACTGCTATAACATTCGTCTCAATATCATCTTCGTCATCCGGAAGGCCAAAAAAAATTCTTCTCAATGCTCCATGCATAATGTACCTATAACAAATAAATAAAGTATAACACTCCATTGATTATAACACTCCATAAAAATTAAAAAACTTAAACACTCCATTAAAAAAAATATAACACTCCATAAAAATTAAAAAACTTAAACACTCCATTAAAAAAAATAGTACTTAAAAGTATAACACTCCATATGGTTTCATAAACACTACGACAAGTAATTTAATTCAGGTCAAAGAAATTATGGGGTTGTTGGTTGATCTGAGTATCATAAACAATGTTAGGCTTGCTTTCCCCCAACAATTCATCAGTAAACTCATTTCCTTGTGCATTTCCTTGTTTATATTGTGCATTTCCTTGTTGCGATGTAGTAGCTCCATCTTCGACCCTAGGAGTGTAAAATCCTTGACCCGTAGCCCATTCATATGAACCACCTAATGTGAGGTCTTGTGATGTAAAAGCTTCATTTGGAGCATGGATAGATGGTACTGAAGAAGATGTAGATCTGCCAGATGAGGAACACGAAGTTGTAGCCAATTTGTATGACTGGTCCCATGAGACCTGACGAGCTCCAAGCTCGAATGAACATTGTTTTTCCATAAACCTAATGCATTGATCCTATAAGTATATAAATTAGAGAATTTAGTCAAATATTCAAGAAACTTAAAATGAAAATGATTACAAAATGTAAATGTACTTACCACTGTCAAATTCATCGCCCGAAAGTCATACGGACAAGGAACTACTAGAACTGGCACTTGACATTCTATGCCGGCTTCATTGGAAAATGGTAAAGTGAATTCTATTTCCGGCAGTTGTGATGGGGGCTCATTCTGTGTGTGATAGGTATATGTCTGTGACATCATGTCCGGAGGAGGGTGACTTGGAAACAAACTGCGAGGAACAACTGAGCTACCCACTGCTATCTCATCCATATTTTGTGCATGGTATGACTCAGTGACATAAGGTCCAACACTCTTCTTCGCCCACCAAGTGTTATATTGATCCTCACTGACTGTATAATAGTCATTGACCTCTACTACAATATCATCTACATCAATTGTTTCCAAATTTGGAGGATTTGCCGGGACTACAACCTCACCTGTAATCTACCTCAAGAATCTCTCCGCCAAGTAACAACTAACTCTTGTGCGCTTTTCAAAGTTAAAAAAAAAAGAACTCTCTTTTTGGATACCTCTAGTGCATACCCAAATTGGTCTCCCGCAGCATACCGACTCTCTGCCCATGGCCTCCAAATACATGATTCCCTTGTTCTAGTATCAATCTGTATTCTTGCACTTTTGACCGAGTGTTTCATAGTATCCTTTTGGCCTTCTCGATGTCCTCTCTTCCTTGATGCAATCCTAGTCTTCTTGAAGAGACAAATCTTTGGGAAAACATCATAATGACCAGAAGGTGTCTGACAAAGCAAGGGTTGCATGTTGCGAAAGTAATAATAGTACCAATACTCAAGTACCACAACCATGCCAACTAAATTTGTACCCCTGATTGACCAATCGTCGAGATATATGTATGTGTTACCTAACGAAGCTAGACCCCAATCATACTCCCCAACACCATTCAAGTCATCCAATAACAAAACCCAACATTTATCTAATTTTCCAGAAGAAGATGCTAGAAGAAAATGACCAAAACACCACATAAAGAATGCTCGTGTCAATGTCACTGCACATTCAATATTATTCAGGTCTTTTCTACTTTCCATGTAGTTTTTCAAGACAATTAAGGACAATGTATTAGTCTTGGAGTCCCATGTACCATGATTTTTTATCTCCGAAAAATACAAATCATCCAAAGCAGGATATGTTAGATTACTACCCAAATGTGGCATAACTACTGGTCGTTTACTAGGTTCACCAGTGGGAATTCCCGTTAACATGTACCAATCTAAGGGAAGGAGGCCAATCTCAAACTCCCGAAAATGAAAGCTCCTGGTACTTATCCACCATCTCTCGGCTATGGCTTCAACTAAGGCTCTATCCCCATTGGCGAAATCAAACTCAAAAACAGAGGAAAAGCCACAATTATCACAAAATTGTTTTGCTATCGGATTATTTTTCACTAAAATTTGATAATACTTCTCGATTTCCTTGAAACTACCTCTAAAGCTTACACTGCGAGACTCTTTCGTAACATCTTGACAAACATGTCTATCACAATTTTTTGACGAAACTATATCCAACCGGTCTAGCAATTCATCCATACTCGTAACTACAATCAATAAATATGAAAAAAATATCATTATCATTCATTTTCATCCATACTAATTATCATTATAATTCATTTTAATCATAATCAAATCATTCATCTCATTTAAAATATCATTATCATTCATTTTCATCCATACAATTCATAAATAATCAAATTCATTTTCATTTTCATCCATACACAATTCATAACTAATCAAATTCATCCATACACAATTCATAACTAATCAAATTCATAACTAATAAAATTATCATACAAATTCATTTTCATCATACAACTAATCAAATTATCATACAAATTCATTTTCATATACAACTAATCAAATTATCATACAAATTATAATTCATTTTCATCAAAAAAAATCAAAATTTCATTTCTATTCATCACACATAATCAAATTAAATCCCTAAAAAAAAATCACAAATAATCAAATTAAATCATACACCTATCATCTACATCATCTAAATACCAAATATCAATCATCAATTTGAATTAAATCGCATCAAAAAACAAAAATCCTAAAACTTTAACCTAAAACTTAAATTTCTTACCTCGGATTATTTCGTGGATGGAATCGCGCCAAACCACTTCCAATCGACCACAAATTCGATGAAGTACAAACCCACGTGAGAAATTAGAAAACAAAGTTATATAAATGAAGATCTCTCGAATTAGTTCAATGGGAGAAAAAAAAAAATTTGGGGAAGAACTGAATGGAGGAGAGGCCGAGTTCTCCTGGATGTATCGATTTTATTCAACGCCGAACAGAGCGGCGCGTCAACTTAGTTGACTACGGTCCAACGCCGCTTGATTCGGCGTGAGATTAAACGCCGAATTGGTAGGCGTTTGACGCCGCTTGATTCGGATTTTCTGCTAGATTGGCCATCCCATAGGGGTTAGGAGGTTGCTCAATCTGACGTGGATGGCCAATCTAGCAGCTAAATATCTCTCCTATAGGACTAAGCCTAATGTCTGACTTAATTTATACATTAAGTGATTTCAAATTTTTTATAGCACGTGTGCCAGCACGGCCCAGCACGACACGTTTATTCGTGTGATGTGCCTAGCTTTTGACTAGTAAAGCACATCACGACACAACATGTTTAAATCGTTGGCACAACACAGCACGGCACATGGCACGTGAAGCACGCGACTTCGTGTGTCGGGCTGTGCCGGGCCGGCACGTTAGCCTATCCCAAAATCGTTTTGCCTTTTCAAGTTGGTACTCATAATCAATGTATCTCCTTGCAGGAGTTACCAGATTTCTCCCGGAACTACCAATAATCCTAATAGTGAGAATTATTTTGTTTTATCCGAATTTTATAACCCTGCCAATTCAGTAATTCTTTGTGACATGCTAAAAGTCTTAATTAAGCCCGGACAGTTACCCTTAGTAAAAAAATTAATTTTCACCAATTAAGGTCAATCAATGATTCAATATCACCCTCTAAGTGCCTAAAATATCCACGCAAAAGAGGCAGATTATTATGAAATAGGTTTGAACGGACTCCTCCTGTTCTGATCAACTGACAGTTACGTAGGAATGCGAATCGGATCATAAATAAGTTAGCAACAACCGACTTCATACTCGTACTAAACGTTCTTGTAGTCTGTGCAGTGTACGTGGCTGTGCTGTAGCATTACTAGGAAAGATCATGTCTGATTTTTTGGTCCTTTAATCCATCTTTTACTATTCTAATCTAATAAAAGTCTAATCTCAGATTATCTCGAAAAGATTATCACACATAATCATCAATCAATTAAGATAATAGTAATAAATTATTATGGATAAAACTTATCAATATAAATCTTACTAACATATGAACTACTTACACCTCTCACATATATTATATGCTTTAGACACTGACACTTGTAATCTGTTGTCCTAAAAATAAATAACGGTTAAATCGTACTTTCTTAGTACTTGCGGGAGTTGCGTTATTTTTTTACTTTTGTTTGTCGATTAGCGCTCCTCACTTAATAAATAGAATCATTTAATCTCGATCAACGGTTACAATTATCTCTGACTTAAAAATATCACTAAAAATAGAGAAACTGAACCGTTGATTTGATGACCTTTGAACTACTATAACGACTGACTTAATTATCGGTCGTGGGGTGCCGATTATTACTCTCTCCCTAATCTCTTTTGTTTTTACTGAATCAAAGTCCTTATATATGTGTCTTCATTCCCAGATTTATATGAACCATTGGTTTACTCCCATTTCCACTCACAAGAATATAAACTATTTATTCAGCTCAGAGTGAGTTAGATTCAAGAACTGCATCATCTTCATCATGATCAGTATGAGAAAAGCGAGAGGATTCAAGCTGAGGTTCAGAGTATGCCGGGTTTTTAAATGGGTATTAAGACCCAGAAGAAAGCAATCATGTGGGTATAAACAATTACTAAGATCATATTCATCTTCATTTACAAATCCAACAAATCATACAAGAAATAAGGCGATCAAGAAGATATGCAACTGGGGAAAGAGTTTGAAAGAAGGAGCAAAAGAATTATGTAGTCCAAGAAAATCAACAACTCCAACCAAAAAGAATGATTATATTCGGTTGGGTGGTTCAGCTAATCCGTTTCAAGAAGAACAGAAACCCATTCCAAAAGGACATTTGGCTGTGTATGTTGGTGATAAGGATGATGATTACCGTCGGGTTTTGGTTCCGGTTTTTTATTTTAATCACCCGTTGTTTGGCGAATTACTTAGAGAAGCTGAGAAGGAATATGGATTTGAACATCCTGGTGGGATTACAATTCCTTGTCAGATTTCTGAGTTTGAGAATGTGAAGACTAGAATTGCTGCTGGTGAGATTTACCGGAATTCTATGCTAAAGCACCGATTATGCTAATCGTGATCGTGATGCCGATGATGATGAAAAAGGATTGGTTTAGAAAATATTAGGGGTACAATTTAAACTTTTTTTTTGTCCTTTTTTTAGATTTTTTTTTGTTCATATTGGGGTGTAATAGAGAATTTTTAGTTTAATTAAAGGACTTTTTGTTGGAACCCTTTTAAACGGAAATGAATAATTATCGTCATTAATTTTTCTGCCTCTCCGGCGGAGTAAACGTGCTGTGAAGTGGAGCTGAGAATCTTACTGTTGTTACGCGTGTCGTAATCTCGTGGTGGGTCCTTCCACGGTTTAATGTCTTCCACTTATGCGTTATCGTTTCCTTTCAATGATTTAAAGGAGAACTGATTGTTATGAAATTGAGTACGTTTTACTCGTGATAGGAATGAAACGGAATTTCAACCAAAATTTGGCTTTTCGGTAGCTTGATATGATCGTCAAACTTGTTTTGAGCTAAAGTTAGAGTCAGTTTGTGAACTGTGAAAGGCAGAGCCGAAAATGTGCAAATGACACTTGACAACTGACTTCCAAAACCAAAAATGTACAAATAACACTTGTCAATTGACTCCCAAAATCTAATCGGTGTTTTAAGTGTTGGGCCTAATTCTGATTAAGATGCATTTTGCAATTTTTTCTCGGCTACATTTTGGTATAGTTTCATGTGGGAATGAGAAAGGTATCTAACATTTTGACCGATTTAGATCGAGTGCAACGTACTAGTCCGTGCCATGTACTAATGGGTTGTGGGAATTAGGCTTCTATCGTTGTTATCAGCCATTTAATTGTCAAAATGACTTGGTCTCTTCAAATACTCTACCGGCAAGGCCGAATAGTAGAGAAATTTTCACGTACTTTTTTGGTTTGACTTAATTGATTTGGAGTCATTTTCATGATTTCATTTGATCCCTAAACTTAGGGTTGCAGCATTCAATAATCACCACATTGCATGCTTAAGACTAGGCCGTTAATTAGCAGTTGACATTTGAGTTTTATAATGAAAAAAAAGGACTACAACAACCTGTTGTTTTCTGTTTTACCAGAGGCGATCTAGAAAATAGATTCTTTTTAGGACCTTAGGTTCAACATTCCAAGCTGTTTTTGGATCTCAGGTAAAGTTTTGCCAGACTATTGCCAGTTTCTCATTTTTGTAGGACAATGTCCATGAGTGAACTATTCGTTCACTTAAAATCATATCATACATGTCGAGTATAAAATCAAGCTTCCATGTAAAAAAGATAAAAGAATTCAAATCTAACGGAGAAAAGGAAAATGATTTTGTGTTCGGAAGAGTAAATCATGATTTTTCCCTGCCCCTAAGCTTTGATTTTTTACTTGGATAAAGGTGCAAAACTCCTCGTAGGAAATAGCATAAGTCATGTGGAAGTACGGGCATCTTTGGAAACCGGAACTCTACGTCGTAGCGCTTCCTAAACCAGATCAAACCAAACAAAACCAAAAGCTAATAGCGGTCAAGTTAACTTGGTACATTTTTTTTAATCAGCCATTTAATGATATTTCATTATTTGTGACAATGAAACTTCCCGATATTGTGCTTTATGTGGGGAACGTAGATTCAAAGCCTGCTCGGGCTCAACCACTATCACATCTCTTTACTGTCATCATACATTTGTGAAAGGTCTCGTTAGCGTCTGCTCGTGGATGATGAGACTAAACCCAGGCCAAGTTGCAGATTTTGCATGATAATAATTTACATTTTGTGTCGAATATTTTCACCCGATTCATTTCTTAATTTGCGGTTCATTTTTTTGCCGTTGATTTAAATGAGTTGCACTTCCTTTTTTATAAGGCACAAGTGGGTACGATTTCCAGCCAGCTGGACCAGTCCCACGGTAAATCCAATCGATATTCCCAATAGGAGGGCATCCCTCGTCCTGGATAGGTCAACTGGACTCAGTCAACTGGTCATTGGACAATCGTCAGCACGATAAGAAGACTCGGTTAACAAAACCGTAACCAAAAGTCTATTTTAGGGGCAAAATCGGTATAAAACCGTGGCCGAATATCGAAAGTGATATTTTTGAAATTTTTGATAACGAACACTAAGTGCCCAAAATATCAATTTTTTTTAACTCCCTTCCCGGTCAACAACTCATATTGTAGATTCAACCTGTATCTCCGACAATAAAGCCAACCTCTACCCATCTATTTATCTGCAACTGTGCCCATGACATCCTACCTACCAATGTCAAGATTGCCAACATTCTTCCTTATATAGATCATATTTGCAAAGTCTGCAAGTGTGCTCAAGAGGATATCACCCATGTGCCAATGTCTTGTCATGTCGCTTCTGCAGTCTGGATACAACTATTTGGCATACATCACCGTATGTTTGGAAACTCCCCCTCTTTCCATGATTGGCTCAATAATTGTTTCAAGCCAAATACTTTCCTTGCAAATTGGAATGTCACCCTTGACACTATATGTTGGTTTATCTGGAAGGCTAGATGTGATTTTGTCTTCAGAAACATCAATCCTAATGCTAGTACCACTGCAACCATGATAACTCAGCATCTCTGTTCCTTCGACAGAGTGATGCATAATCCAGGGCACATTCTAAATAATCTTTATTATCAAATGAATATTGATGATAGGGCTGACAGGCTTATAAGAACCCATAAGGAAAAATTTGGAGTCACTATTAGCATCAGTATCATGGAAGTATTCTTGCAGGATGCTAATGTTGATATATTCCTTTACACTAATTTTGCTTTATTAGCCATTGTCTTCTTCAAGGAACTGCATGGGCACAAGGAACTACAATGACAGTATCCTGAAATCAACATGGATGCAAGAGGAGCTAATCTACCACTGGAGTGGGGGAGGGAGCTTCAAAAAGCCAACATAAACTTTGAAGCTCAAGATAATTCTACTCTTAAAGCAATTCAGAAGGCCTATCAAAAGGAAGGAAGATTTCAACTAGGATTCCACCAAATGAAGGGAGGAAATTTTGAAGCAATTGATTTTTTCCTAGGCAACTTAACCAAAGTTCAACATCATCAAAATTTATTGACAATTAGATTAGCTAAACTTTCTATTCAGTCTGATTATCTTGAAAATTTCAACTGAAAGGGTCCAAACCTCCAGCAACTTCTCACTACTATTCGGTATTTTGATGTTTCGGATATCACTCAAAATCAAACTATTATATATCTTAATTTGGTCATTCGGCCTGGTGCTAGAATTAGCCCAGCCGAATGATGTCATGTGACTTTGAGTTAGCTACACTGTTTTGGTCTGTTACTCTTTTTTTATTAAAAAAAGAAAAGAAAAGAATCCATCTATAGAGAAAGTCAAAGATTAATTTTGGGAGATCCAACATTTCCTAAGAGCAAGTCTTAGGGTGGAATCCAAGCCATTCCAAGTTTTGAAAAACCATGGAATGTCAAGTCTAGTGGCTTCCAAGTTGGGGTCTTCCACAGAAAATCCAAGCAATGTTCCATGATTTTGTGGGATGGCCCGTGGAATCCATGGTAGCGCTAATCAGATTAGCGTAAAACGCTATTCAGAATAACGCACAAGAAGACGGAAAACGCCAATCAGAATAACGCTCAACGCTAATTAGAATAGCACAAAACACTATTCAGAATAACGTGTTTTTTTTATCCGTATATTTAAAACGAGCTAGCCATTGGAAATCTAATGGCTGAGAAAAAAAGCATAATCTTAATAGCGTTTTGTGCTATTCTGATTAGCGCTCAACGCTATTAAGATTAGCGTTTTTGTTGTTCCACCACTACACTTGCGCTTCCGTCTATAATTTCAAATGTTTAGGTGGCGTGGAAGATGGAAGATGAAACTCTTGTACCATAAGACTTGCTCTAATAAAAATTGAGCCCTCTACTTCTCTCCCGAACTATGGACGAAAACGGCTAAGTATTACATTTACAGCTATACTAAACGGTGGAACCCGACAAAATTACACATACAGAATGAATTGAATTTCGATAACAACATTTCACTAAAAATTGTTCGTCATTGTCACATAAAAATCGTCGTCGAACCATCACCTCACAAGTTCCGTAAAAAATGTTATTCATAACATGCGAGTAAAATGTATCAGCATCAGGACCATTTTAATGAACCACTGTTATTCTTGTACTGTAAAATGTATCTTTCGCTATTTTGATGGTTATCTTAAGCTATACAACAACAAAGACAAAATAGGTCGCATTAAAGCCCAAGTTGTTCAAGACACTCGAGACTTAAATTGTTCAACACGCTCTTTTCTCTTCTTTGCTAGATTTCAACGCATTTGAACAAGTGGTTTTAAAGTATATTTCCCTGTTGATATTTTAGACTTGGTACAAAAGAATACTATCGGTATATATCACAATTAATGCTAATTCCTTCGTTGCTATCAAAGACAATGTTAGTACGTGAACTTTTAGAGAAGGTGTGCCCATTATATTAAAAGCCTTTGTACCCCATTACAGTTCCTTATTTCTCAGTAGCAGCTGTTGTAATTGTTCCTTTCGTGTTATCTTCATTGCAGTAGTAGAGGCGTCCCTATTATAGACGCTTATTTTAAGCCCCACTAGAGTTCTTGTTTCTTTTCTTTTGTTATCGTCTTTGTTGCTGGCTTGCTGCAGTAGTTGTTCTTGTTACTGTTTCCATGAAGAAAAGATAGATTTGAAACAGAAACTATTGAAGACCTATTGAAAGGAAAGAAGTTTAAGGGGAGTAGGGACATCTCAGGTAGTTACTAGTTAGTTAAGCTCATCAAGTTCTTACTGTTCTCAAGCCCATATGAAGTCAAGAGTAAAATAAGTTCATCGACTGGCCCATTAAGTGTGAGTTTTTAGGGGTGAGCAAAACGTCCATACTCGCGGATTTTACCCGGCCCAATCCGCACTTCGGAGGGTGGACACCAGGCCTGTCTCTCCACGGGTTGGACACTGATGGATATTTGAAATCCGCTAGTTTCATGGACTGGTTGCGGGTGTTACATCAACCACCCTTTGGACACCCATCACCTGCAGACATTAGTTTCCCTATCTTATATGTTCTCTGATTCCCGAAATATGTACACGAAGGTATTTTGACACAAGTGTAAGATTGGTTAGCAGTGGGTTATGACAGAAGAATAACAAGATATCAGTTGTGTTGATGGTGGATTTTCAACAAAAGTCAAAACCGCAAAATCATGATACTGCATGTTTCTGATACGACTTCAGGCATGTGGCGATTCATATTTTACGAAGCCATGATGAATATGTTTCCTGAAAGGCCTCCACTATCTGAGTGTTTGATGCCACGCATTTCATCATGACCTCTATGTAGAATAACATAATTGGGCGGTTCTCCGTAAGATTGAGAGCAACAACGCCTTCAGGACGTCGGTGATACTCACTGTTCCCTGACTACATGAGAGAGACCCACCTCTACATAGAAGAACGATTTGGAGGTTCTCCGTAAGATTGAGAGCAATAACACCTTCAGGACATCGGTGACACTCACTGTTCCCCGACTATGTAGAGAGACCGTGTATAGATCCAGGCGGTTCTCCGTAAGATTGAAAGCAATAACGCCTTCAGGACGTCGGCCGCACCCGATGTCTCCTGAATATGCACCTTTCGGAACGGGTATGACGCTTTAACTGGCTAATATCCCTTCTGCAATAGATTAATTCTACCGTGACATTCATCGCTGAATTCCTAGAAGATAGTCTATTTTATCTAATTACTCTGATTTCATGATCGAATCCACAGCTGATCTCATGGAATGGTAATAGATAATCTCATTACTTCGATTTCATGATCGAATCCACGACTGATCTAATAGAATGGTAATAACTACTTTCATTACTCCGATTTCATGATCAAATCCACGACTGATCTCAAGGAATGATAATAACTACTTTCATTACTCTGATTTCATGATCGAATCCAGGATAATCTCATGGGATGGTAATGACTACTTTCATTACTCTGATTTCATGATCGAATCCATGGTAGATCTCATAGAATGGTAATAGTTAATTACTCTGATTCTGTGGTCGAATTCACGATCCCACTGAATGGTAACACTTGCTTTATTATTCTGAATCCATGGTCGAATCCACTGATGATCCTATGGATTGATAATAAACAACTACTCACTTTTATTACTCGGTTTCATGAATCATTCTCCACTGAATTTCATAAATTAGTAATAAATACTTAACAATAGGGTATCCGGACTACCACTGAGTAAGCCCCATAAAATGGTGCAAGTGTACTCGACAATGATGCACGAACGAGCATTCGAAAATATGGACAAACGAGGAATCCTACACAACAGTAGAGAGAAAATAATAATAATAATAAAAGGGCGTCTAGGGATCGGGCCCACCGGACGGCCGGCCATGCCGCCGTGGCTGGTCCCTCACGCCCTCTTCCTTTGTTATTCTTATTTTATTTATTTTCATGAACTCATGAAAACTCCTTCATTCAAGCAACTTTCCTTGTTTGAGCAAAACTCATGGTTTTTCCATATTTTCAAGGATTCATGAAAAATAATAAAAATAGGGAAAGGTGTTGCGGGACCGGGCTACCTAGCCGGCCGGCCGGCCATGCCCTAGCCGTGGACGGTCCCATACCTTAAAATCCCTAGTCTTTCGTAATTATTATTTCCCCCATCTCATGGAAATTTCATAGTTTCAACGAAACTCCTTGGTTTCATGGAATTTCCTCCGTATCATGAAAAATAATATAAAATTAGGGAAAGTGTCAGGGGACCAGGCTCCTAACCGGCCGGCCATACCTTCGACATGGACGGTTCCACACTTTCCAAACCCTTACTTTATTATTATTATTATTTCCACATCTCATGAAACTTCTCTGTTTGAGCAAAAATCATGGTTTCTTCATATTTTCTCAAATATTGCTCAAACCATGAAAAAGCCAAAAAATCAACATGGTCACATGACCGACTAGGCTACTCTATTTTAATATTTTCCAAATTTTGATCAAATGAGCAAAGTTTTACTTGCTCATTCGAGCAAAATCGAGAATTTCAATCAAAGATCGAACTCTTCTGAGAATTCAAAATATTGCTCGAACGCACATCAAAAAATACCAAAACTCTCAGGACTGAGACACAGACATTGTGGCAATACAGGCATGCCTCCTTGACATACCAAGGCCGACCCTAAGGCTTACACTAAGTCAGTCCCACACATATTCATAATTTTTACCTAATTTTCTCAATTGCTCATATTGGGTCCAACCTCTTTCTAACCAACTTGGAATTTGCTCAATCGACCATCAGTTGGTCCCACACCCCTAAGGGCCAGTTTTATGCCTTCTTGGATGGTCCCTCACTTATCCATAAATTAGGTTTTATTACATAATGCTCAGACGGGCACTATTTTAATAAATGATGAAACCGGCATTTTATCATCATTCTTTCACCAACCGGTCAACCAAGGACCCTGGTGCATGCTCACTCGAGCACTCGTACATCACATGGTCGTCCACCATCCATGTGGTCATTCCCTCCCTCACTCATGACCTATTTTCAGCAATTCATCAATTGACGAACAATTGCTCAAAAATTAGGGTTTCGAACAAAACGCTCCACAAATCATCATTCTGAGCAAGTTCAAACACTAATAAATTTATGTTGATCTAGGCCTCAACATATGGATTAATTATATAGTTTACCAATATTTTAATTAATATTTTATTGGGATACGTCACGAATGAATAATTCATCGAATTGAGCAATACTTGCTCAGTTGCTCGAATATTGATCAAACTATCAATATTCAGTAACTTATCAGTAATCCGTTGAATCGAGCAATACTTGCTCAGTTGCTCGAATATTGATCCAACTATTAATATTCAGTAACTTATCAATATTTAGTAACTCGCCCAATTGGGCAACTCTAATATTGATCACAACTCAATATTCAACGAATTTATAATATTTGCTCAGACTAGCAATATTAACATTCATGAATCACTGAGCATTTGTCAATCATGCTCAATTCAACAAAACCTTGACTTATTGTCTAATCAGTCAACACCTGACTAACTAAATACACGCCTTCCTTGTAGACTCCATGATTCATGAGACATCAATCACGTCACATGGGGGAGATATCACTTAGGGTTTTGGTCTAGCAGCCTACGGCACATGTGTTCATCCACGACGAGAAATGTGAGTAAGTCGTGCAAACGGTTGAAAGAGTTAGCAAAGTAGTGGGTGCACGATTAGTCAAGCCTCCACATGACACGGAACTGACTTTACCACGATCTCCCACTTTCACACTCTTTCACTCAATAAACTGTCACACTTACAGGGATCAATGTTCTCATTACTATGATAATATAAATAAGTCCTCGAATCCATGATTGAAACAACGGGAAAAACACACAGAAATCCACGAGATATTGAATAGACAATCCATCATCTAATCAAGAATCATCGTGTAAGCAACACTCTCTCAATCATTCGAAACTTATTTGCAGAAACCTTTAACACATCCACAATCCTTGATCATCATTAGTCTCACACAATTCTCAGCTTCCTTCCTACAGATCAACCCATCTCCCTCTTTGTGACCGAATTGACTCTGGAACGTCCATTGACTTGGTTTAGGTTGGAGTCCTACAGATTAATCTCTCGAACTCAAAGCACTCCTGTGCAATGTATCTGTGTGATGTTAAGAAGTTTTCTCGGTTGAGGAGTCTCGTCCAATCGGTCGTCTCTTCACTTTGTTAAAAACCTAGCAAATCGTTTTTCCCCATCTGCAACTTGAAAGAGAAGTTATGTTGTTGCCATGAATTAGGTGAAGTCTTTGCCTAAGAATCAGTTTAAATAACGTCTGTAGATGCTTCGGTTTGGTGACTAATTGACAAGGATTACTATTTATAAGTTGAGATCATTGAGGAACTTGGGTATAAATGGGTAAGAGATTCGATAAATATTGGCTCGATTTTGGATGACTTAGCGGAAGTTTCTTATGCGAGAAAACAACCACGAACATATAATGTTTCCGTGGTTTTAATTAACAAACGTATGACATATATGTGGTTTTAGAGTCTCCGTATATTTAGGAATGTTTGGTTCTCTTTAAATGTCAAAATTGTTGCATGGAAGGAGTATATAATGGCTTGAAACAACCACAGAAAATGATCTTTGCACCACCCGTGATGCTCGATAGTTGTTTGAGATAAGTACTCTTAGATTTTTGAACACCAGTACCTCTCATACGACCTTATTAACCTTGCACCACCTGAATACCAACTGTATATCATCATCATTACCTTGTTTCAACTATACTCTACTGTTTATATTTCATATTTCATTCAACATTTCTATTTTTTCTCTTGGAAATAAAAACCCGTCAATACATCTGCACCCAATCCGTTCACTCGTACACCCACGGATATCAAATCCGCCGGGTAATAGACTGGACACGGGTGGATTTTTGAGACCCGTCATTTTGATGGATTGGGTTCGGGCGATACCAAATCCGCATCCACCCATCCGTTTCTCATCCCTAGTTTTTGAGTATGGTAAAATGCTAGATATAATCATATATTATGTGGGTCCGTAATAGTTAGAGGAAAAAGACAAGTTTATCATTTTTGTTGCGTTCAAAGAAAAACTATTGAGAGAACACTAAAAAGTATAGAAAGGAAAATGTTTTCCAGTCGTACAACTAGGAGATCGACTAAAGCAGAGCTTATCTGGTGAGTTATTTCATGCTAACTTAGCTAAACTATTCGTCGTATCATTAAAAGTACGCTTAACATATTTACAAAGATGTAGCGAAAAGAAAGCAAATCCATTTTTATAGTCCTTAAAAAAGGAAAAAAGTTTCCAGCTAATAGAAGCATTTTCACCATTTATAACATTCACCAAAGAGAGGTTATCCGAGACAAACAATACTTTCTCTTTGTTGAAATCCTTAACCCATTCAATAGTTGTCAACAAAGTTTTTTCTTCCGCTTCTATTACTAATTTGACTGGTGGACACCAACATCTTGCAGCTACAAAATCTCCATTTGATCCATAATGAACAATTTCGTAACCTGCAATAGAAAAATGTTTCCCTAGAGAAGCATCAACAAATATTATAGCACTATGTGTATAAGTATTCAATATTTTAGAATTGAGGAAATGTTTGGTTAAAGGAGTGGAAGAGTAGAAAACATTTTGTTTTAGAGTAGAATGAAATTGTTGAGTTTGAGCTAGATTACCCATATGAATTCTTGTGAATAACATTAATAAGGCATTGTTTCACATGTTTAATACTAGCTTCGCATCTATCTTTCTAGATTTACCACATAACTGCCACATAAAGAGATTGAAATTTGTCTGAACACAGTAAGTTTAACCTCAAAATCAAACCAGTGTGGAATCCAATTTCTTAAGGATTGGAAAAGGTACTTCGGCTATAACCTGTGGCCATAAAATAAATCATATTGCTCTAGGAAATTAGCAATGAAAGAAAATATGGTCAAAACATTCAGAAAACATACCACACATCGGACAAGATCATTATCGATCGACAACTCCAAATCTAATGAGATATTCTTTCAAAGGCAAAATATTATGAATGTATTTCAATATAAATATATAAATGAAATTTTGGAATAGTATTCATATGCCAAAAACGAAGCCACTGCTTATGTTCTCGAGGGGAACACCTACACTGATTTCGCAAAAGAGTTTTATAGACATATTTTGTTGAAAAATTACCAAAATTAGTGGTCTACCGGAGAGAGTCTTTCCCATAAGTGGGAAGCCAAATCTTGGTCATTTTATCAATCTGATCTTCAGAAAACAATTCAGCAAGAGCTAAGAGGTCCTACTCATGTGGTACATCCCCTAGTCAGGCCACTCCAAATCTAAGAACATTGCTTCTTGGGGGTATATTGCAATGGTGGATGTTTCAGAAAATATTTAGTTTTAAAAACTCATGTACAAAGGGAGTCTGGCTCAGTAGTTATTCTCTAAGCCGTCTTAGTAATTAGAAATTTTATTTTTAAAACTCATTCGTCCATGCCGTTTAGGCAGACATAAGTTTTTCCAACCTTTAGGATTCAGACCTTTCTTTTTGGGTTGAGGTCCCCACCAATACTTGTGATTTAATGTACCTAGTTTCTTAATGATGTCATCAAGGAAAACAGGTCATCTGATACATAGCTACAGAATTCCTTACGGACTGAATCTTAAGGGTATAGATTTAAAAACTCTTGTACAAAGGGAATCTGGCTTAGTAGTTATTCTCTAAGCCATCTTAGTAAGTATAGAAAGATTTAACTTAGACAAATTTTTAAAACCCATTCCTTTATGTTGTTTAGGCAGACATAAGTTTTACCAAGTTTTAGGATTCAAACCCTTATTTTTTAATTGATGTCCCCACCAATACATGCGATGTAATGTATCTAGTTTCTTAATGATGTTATCAGGTAAAGGGAAACATGTCACTTGACACATAGCTACAAAGTTTCATACAGACTGAATCTGAATACCCCTACTAGCCTGAGGGATAAACTTTTCATTTCATCCATCTAATTTACTTTACATTTGATTAAGAACGCTCAATTGAGGATATCCAAACTAATTGGGGGATATGAATTACTTCCCCCAACCAGGGGTGGATGATAAGGGGTAACTTTTGAATATGAAAATACCAAAATATCCTTTCCTAATTAAAAACCTTTATGAAAAGACTGTTATGCCCTTTCCCCTAAAACAATTAAATCTAAAAACCAAATAATTTTATCCCCCAATTTCATTTGATTGCCGGCACAGTTAGGATTTTGATTTTTTTTTCTTCATCTTCTTCATTGTTCTTTGTGAAGGTTAGTGATTGCTGAAGAAGAAGAAGAAGAAGAAGAAGAAAGAAGGAAGAAGAAGAAGAAGAAGAAGAAGAAGAAGAAGAAGAAGAAGAAGAAGAAGAAGAAGAAGAAGAGAGACGCGCGAACTCGGACGATCAACCATTCGCAGTCATGGCTTCTTTGAGAAGGTTAGTGATTTTGAACTCATTTATGATTGTTTTAATCGATTTATAGCAATGGGTTTAGGTTAGAATCGCCAAACATAGCTGAAACAGTCGAGTTACACGCAGATTCTATCCTGATGAATACCACGCATTCTATTCGATCTGATCCTGGATGAATACCACGCCGGTTTGAAGTACCGGCATTCGATATGGGATGAATACCATGCCGGTTTTAAGTACCGGCATGTTCGATATAAATATATTCATGCCGGTAGTCAAGTGAAAAAAATAATCAAGTTTCTGGATACTTTTCATCATGTGCCGGCACAGAATTATAGGATGAATACCACGCCGGAAGTGAGTTCCGGCATGGTTATTTAGGATGAAGACCACGCCGGAAGTGATGAAGAACATGTTGGAAATGATGAAGACTATGCCGAAAGTGATTAAATTCAATGTCGATACTGAGTTCCGGCATGCTCGATATAAATCTTTCTATGCCGGTAGTCAAGTGAAAAAAAAATCAAGTTTCTGGATACTTTTCATCATGTTCCGGCATAGAAATTTAAGCAAAAACCATGCCGGAAGTAGTTCCGGCATGCTCGAAAACTATATTACCATGTCGGTACCTGTTCAAAACCAGAAAAAAAATCAACATTCTTAAGATCAAAACCAGAAAAAAAAATCGTCCCGAACCCCCCCGGATAGTGGCAATAATTTATGCACTCAATTGTTTTTCCCCTACTTCAACTCCTCACTCACACAAATTAAAATAAAAAATCAAACTAATTTATCCCCCAAATACTTAACATTTTTATTAATTATAATTATTCACTAATTAGGATTAGTCAGGGCTAGATTAGGAATTAAAAAAATAATTACGTAGGGGGTCACCCAGAATTGCTATTGGGACACCAATTTTGTCCTCTAGCTATATCCCCCAATTAGTTTGGATATCCCCAATTGCGCGTTATTGATTAACTAGAGGCTGAAAATTTGAACTTTTGATCTATTAAAAAAAAGGTGCTCCAAGGTATCTACCAGTAATTTTCATTGGCTTAATTTGGAACATGTAGCTAAATCTAACTGCCTATTTCTAGATATTTTATTATTAAAAGTAACAACACTCTTGGTGGGATTTATAACCTAATTAAATGCTCTACCAAAACTCATAAGAAGTTTCTGAGCATACCCGACTTCAGACTTTTTGGCTTTTAAAAATAGGATCACATCATCGGAAAAAGAAAAGGTGTGTGATAAAAGGACCAGAATGAGCAGGCACTATACCATATGGCCCGATTTGAGACATACTTATTTTTTGGGTTCGAGATACATATACATGTCTTTAGTACTTCCACTCATATAAAAATCTCAAATTAAAAATATGAGTTTTTTTAATTGTGATTTTTTAACCACCTTTACAATTGTCTTCAATTTTCTACAAGTGTCTTAAAAATTTATAGACTTTACAAAACCATTTAATAACTTCAATATATACCTAATTTATAATTTATTTTTCATTTTTCATTTTAATTCCCTCCCATCCTAAAATTTACACCCAAAATTTCCCTCTCACTCCAATTTTCTAAATCTCTCTCATATTTTTTTCCCTCTCAGATCTCCCTCCATAGATTTATCTCACCCAAAATCATTTTAAAATTGAATTCATAAGATAACATTAGTTCCAATTATTTTGGGTTCTCTTAAATTTAGACAAAATACTTTTTTCTTTATAAAATTTGGGTTAACATTTTTTTTTATCTCGCTCTTTTATTTCCTTTTATGTTCTCTCTTTCTTTCTTCCTTTTCTCTTCCGCTCAAAACCATCAGAGGGAAATTGAGTGATAGAAATCAAGAGAAACCAGAGATCAAACCAAAAACCAGATATGAAGCCAAAAGTACTTAACTAATTTGTGATTTGTAAACCTAAAAAGTGGTATGAAAACCCTATTTTATATAAATCAAAATCTTTGGTTAAATTGATTTTTACTTTTACCTTAAAACTCTCAAAAGAAAATTGTATTTATAGAAGTAAAAACCTTAAAAGATCTCTAATCTCAGGTATGAAATATCCCTTTTACATATTCAGTTTTTTTTCCTATCTGTAAACCCTAGAAATTTGATTTCTAATTTTTGTATTTGAAACTCACAGAAGAATATTGAAGTGAAAATTATATAAGATTCAACTACAAATCCTTGAAGATTTAGGTATAAGCGCTCTAACCCTATTTGTTATTTTTTTCTCTGCATATCTTGCAAGTTTTTTGTGTTTGATTTTTGTTTATATGAACTTATTTCCGTTTGAGGAGTTAGTATTTGATTTGTAACTGTGGGCCTATGATTTTCGCTTGTTATTATAATATGTTTGATCTTTAATTTGGAGAATAAGGGTGATGAGTATGATAGAGGTGTTTGATCTTCAACATATTTGTCTTGTAGGTAAAGTATTTTAGTATCTAATTTTGATGCAAACATTGAAGATTTTGAGTCTGATTTGTTGTTTATGAGTTGAGAGAGTTGTATAAGCTTTGTATTTATGTCTTGCATTGATCATTTTTTATTCATTCGTGTTTCCTTCTTGTTCATTTTCTGGTATGATTGAGTGTGTTTATGGCTTGCATTGATTTTTTTAGTCGTTTTTGTTTTGTTGCCTTCTTATTCATTTTTAGGTATGTTTGTGTGGGTTGTGCGAATAATATCAGCAGACATCATGAGTTGTTTATGTTTATTAGTCTTGCATAATATCACTTAATTATTTCGTTTTATGTATGTCACATAGACTAGCTTGCTTTGCATTATGTAAATCACCAACCAACTGAATTAGGTTATCCTAACTGATAAGTGAGAGGACTTTCTCACAATCACAAATGTTAGAGCATTGCTCGGTCGAACTCGCATGCATTTCTATCTCAAGCATGTTTGTCAATGTTAGTGATCAAAACTATAAGTCTTGATTTCTAGCCTATTTATAGATATCTCAGACTAGGACATGGATAGTGTAGTTAAGCTTAGATTTCTCGGCGTTCATCATTTGAAGACTAAGAACTACTAAGGGGAGCTTGTGGAACTTCATCGACAAAAGGTATGTGGAGACTTAAACTCATCTATCACTTGGAAAGTCTATTTCTACTATATCTCCTATAATTGAGACATAAGTCGTACGATATAGTTTTCTACTATACACATTTGAGATTTCAAGCTGAGTATATCTCGCTTATGTATTTCTCGAAATATGTGTTGGCAAGATTTCACTTTAGCCATGTTCATCGTTACTCGTGACAAAAGTCATGTTGACATTTCAATAACTTGAAAATTGCTTTGATGCTAATAGTGTGTGGAAACGGCTATTGTCATTGTAGAAGAATGTTTCAATGATTGGAATGTAGAGTTGATAATGTAACCATCTTTGGATATAATAAGCATATATAGTGTGTTCGCACATTAGTGTATAAATCCATAAACCGGGAGCCAAGTGTATGCATATGTGTGTATACGAAATTGGTGAAGGAGACAAGATAAGTATGTGTACCAGTATGCATACTGGCGAAAGTTTTCGAACCGAAAATATCTGTTGGGTCTGGGAATTACAAACTCCTAAACTAGTCACCTTAAGTATGCATACCCGTATGCATACTGGCGGAAGTTTTTGAACCGAGAATTTTTGCTGACTTTGGAAACTTAACAAACTCAAAATCTGGTTGCTTAAGTACGCATACCCATACACATACTTAAGCTGGTTATTTTTATCAAATCGGTCTATTCATGAACTTAAACATTTAAATCTTAAGGAATGCAATCTTTGCAAACCGTGGCTATAATGTTCATGATTGATTCAAGTGAATCAAACCAATTTTTCTTCAATTGTTCTTGTATAATTCATGAGAATATAACAATTGAACAACTCTTTAACTAGTTTCATTTGAGTCATTTGAACTAGTTATGGTTAAGATGAATAAGGTTGATGTGAGAGTAATCATATGGCTAACCTCGGTTAACTATTTGTGAACCAACATGGTGTACACATTTAGGTACGGCTATATAAACCCATACCTCCTGTATGTTACTAGTTGCATAACTAGAGTCAATTCTCCTTTAACCTTAGGTTTCTTCTCGAGACCCTGTAGGATAATGACTTGAAGAATTCATTGGGATTGGGAATCCAGACGCAACTATTCTCTTTGTAGTTGCGTGATCTGATCTTGTTGTTTCTATCGTGTTAAGTACAATTGGAATAATTGACTCGATATTTTATATCTCTGATAGGCAAGATAAAAGTAATCACAAACATCTTCGTCTCATCGTTTGTGATACCACAATAACTTGTTTCGCTAGTCGATTAAGTTTATTGTGAGGTGATTGATAATACTAGGATGTTTTTCGGGAATATAAGTCTGATTTATCAATTGGTTCATGTTCACCTTGATTTATCAAAAGACGAAACAAAAACTCTTGGGTATTTTTATGGGAGACATATTTATTCAACCTATGATATTTCAATTATATAAAAATATAATGCGGAAAAGAAATAACACAGACTAACACGGTATTAAGCCGCTATAGACACTAGCCCATTACAAGTTAACTTCGGACTGGAATGTAGTTGAGCCCTAACCAAGTCTCACACCGATTAAGTTACAATCACGTTCCTTACGCCTCTAGAACCACGCCAAATTTTGCGCACTTGATTCCCTTAGCTAATCTCAGCCATAACTAAGAGTTGTTACGACCCAAAGTCGAAGACTTATAAACAAATCTGTCTCACACATATAAGTCTATTCTGATAGATAAATTTGTCTCCCACAAAAGTACCTATGAAGTTTTGTTCCGTCTTATGATAAATCAAGGTGAATAGGAACCAATTGATAATCCGGTAAGCAGACTAGAAATATCAATCACCTCACAATAACTTAACTATATGGTGGTAGAAGAATTTCCTGCGGGATCACAAAGTTTGAGATGAAGAACTTTGTGACTACTTTTTTTATCTTACCTATCGGAGATAAATATCGAGAAAATATTAGATAAGATAATACTCAACATGATATAACAAGTAAGATCATAATGCACAACTACAGATAAAATAGTTGGATATGGCTTTACGAATCTCAAATGAAGTCTTCAAGTCGTTAACCTAATATGGTTTTGGAAAAACCTAGGTTAAAGGATAATTGACTCTAGTACACAACTAGGACACATGGAAGTGCCGGGATTAGATTTTATAGTTGCTAGAGTTCTCTTTTATATAATTTTTCAAATCAGGGTTGCTTATAATCAAATCTAAGATAGATTGGTAACAAAGCATTCAATATTCACTGTAAGATGAAAACCTGATGCAAGATTCAAGTTAAGTTTGCTTAGAAATACATCAATTAATCTCCACCGTTAGATGGTCTTAGCTTGCTACACACAAATGAAATATACCTTCATTTAGATATAGGTGTACATAAACATGTATATTGAGTTGGCTCAATAACAGTTAACTGAAGTTAGCCATATGAACACTTTTGTCTTAACCACATTCATATAACACTTCTAGATCAAATATGATGATCAATTAATCATGAAAGATAATCAAATGAATCTAATTATGTTTCACATAGAGTTGTTCAATTGTTCACTATCTCATAGAAATATATATGAACAAATTCAAACAAAATCGGATTGATTCGTAATCGTACAAGGTACTTATACAAGAATCAATTCATGAACATTAAGCCACGACTTGCAAAGACTGCATTCCTTAATTCATAAATGTTATAGTTCATGAGTATGAGAATTATACTTAACCACTGTGTTCGCAAACCAGGTACGTGAACAACAGATCCGGACCTTGTTATGTCCATTCGTTCGCAAACTAGGTACGCGAACAGTCATCCCAGACCCAACTCAGATGAAACCGTTAACATACTAGGTACGCAAACAAGGTTCCCAGATCTTTACAGATAAAATCGTTCGCATACTGGGTACTCAAATAAGGTTCCCGGACCTGAATCATAACAATACAGTTCGCATATTGGGTATGCATATCGTGTTGTATCCAGACATGGTCAATTTTCCTAAACTCCCATTTCAATCATTGACACATCCTTAGAAGACGATAATGGTTGTCTCACAAAAACCATTAGCTTCAAGTAAATTTCAATTGATCGAATGATCAAAACGAAACTTTCCAAGTCGACATCAAATTATTGTCTCACACAAATCATGTAAGATGTTTCAAGGAAATTTCCACATGATCATCTTTTGACATAATATTTAGTGTCAACAAATAACTTGTTTCCAACTAAACTCATCAATAATAAGGATAAACATAGTTAAAGTAAAAAAGATTCCAACATATATTTAGAGAAATGATATGCGAGATAAACTCAACTTGAAATATCAAATGTGTATAATGTAAATTTTTATATAACTATACGACTTAGTCTCATTAGAAGATATAATAAAATAGACTTCTGAGTGATAGATAAGTTTTAGTCTCGACATAACTTTTTTTGATGAAGTTCCTCCAAGATCTCCTCAGCAGATCTTCGTCTTTAATCGATGAACGCCGTGAATTCTAAAGCTCAACTACACATTCTATCCTAATCCCAGACATATCTATAAGTAAAATAGAAATCAAGACTATAGTTTTGATTAACTAAACTTGACAAACAAGCTTGAGATAGAAACACTTGCGAGTTCGACCGAGCAGTGCTCTAACAATCTCCCCCTTTGTAAATTTTAGTGATAAAACTATCAATACATATGGATTACAAACTAAATAAACTTTGTAGCTTCTCATCCATCATGCTTGATTTCTTTGGATCTTCAACATTCCTTGAATTCTTCGCTACTCCAAGTACTCCAGCGATTCTGAACGTGTTCAACTCAGCATCTTTGTTGTTTAAGATCCGTAGCCATAACAGGTTATGTATTATTCCTCTGGGATGAGATTCAATCGAAGGAAGGTAAGGAATACAAATGTCAAACAGTCATCTGGTATTTATAACTTATCTCTCAATAATCAAGGTGGGACTACATTTCACTCGACTACCTAGCTCTAGGTAATTTCATCCTTGTATCTAACTTGAGAGCTGCAAGGATGACATTTGTGAGATGCTCAAGTCAACTGTAAGTTATCATCTATCTTCTGTTTGATTTAACTGTTTTCTACATTTGTGAATAAAGAGTCATCTTTTGACTCCGAGTAACTTATGCATCTTTCTCTTATGCTATGATTAAATATCTTAATTATTAAGCATTGAAAGTAAGAGTTATCTGAAAATAAAATGTATTTTCCTAGTTTTGAATCTTTTCTGATCCATCAATTTTCGGTCCACGAACGTCCATGTCTTTCTTGGGAGTTCTTAGGGTTTCCTTAAAGAAGGGTGTCTTTCTCCTGTTCATAAAAAAAAAAGGAAAACTCCTCAAGACCTCAAGAAGTGGTGAATCTTGAGATAAAAAGACATTAAAGGATGAGACTCCGCTCAAGACCCTGTCTTGAAAAAGATGATTGAAAGGAAAGAGTACAACTCCTAGATTGGAGAGTCTATCAAGGATTTAATTCTTTTTTAGAATGACTCTAAGGTCGAATTTGCAAGTCTCCAACTGTAAATAAATCATCTTATTGATAGTCAGATCAAAATCCTTGACAATCAAAAGATATTGATCAGGAATCAGAAAAAACTCATCTTGGACTGTGTTAAAGCTAAGCATCTTGCTCGCATTGTTGATCGGAAAGTTAATATTTTAACTCATGAACATGGGATCTCTACGGTCAAAATAATCAAGGACATAAGTGATACCTGAAAAAGCGGGGGTCTAACAACCACACACAATATTTCAAATTAGCAATCTGTATGAACAAACTCCAATATACTTTCTAGAGAATCAACTAGACAGTCAGACTTAATCAACAGAAAATATATCAAAGAGTTTATATCTCTCTCACTTGATTTGATCTTTACTCAAGCAAACAGAAATCTGCGAGTCTTTATCAAATTTAAATAGATAACTTGGATGGTGCCAAAGACCAATATCCAAGTGTCAATCGATTTAAATCAACAACCAATAAGGTCTGATATTCTAATCGATTGAACAACGTACAACCTGTATTATTACAATTATATAACAAAATATAATGCGGAATAGAAATAACACAAACACCAGAATTTTGTTAACGAGGAAACCGCAAATGCAGAAAAACCCCGGGACCTAGTCCAGATTAAACATACACTGTATTAATCCGCTACAGACACTAGCCTACTCCAAGCTAACTTCGGTCTGGACTGTAGTTGAACCCCAATCAATCTCATATTGATCTAAGGTACAATTATGCTCCTACGTCTCTTATCCTAGCAGGATACTACGTACTTGATTCCCTTAGCTGATCTCACCCACAACTAAGAGTTGCTAAGACCCAAAGTCGAAGACATTAATAAACCAATATGTATCACACATAAAAGTCTACGGTAATAGATAATTCCGTCTCCCACGAATATACCTACAAGTTTTTGTTCCATCTTTTGATAAATCAAGGTGAACAGGAACCAATTGATAAAACCAAACTTATATTCCCGAAGAACAGCTCAGCTTTACCAATCACCTCACAATAGTCTTAATCGACGCAACGAAAATAGATATTGTGGAATCACAAACGATGAGACGAAGTGTTTGTGACTACTTTTATATCTTGCCTATCGGAGATATAAATCTCAATCCAATTATTATAATTGTACTCATACGATAGAAATAACAAGATCAGATCACACATCTACGATAAAAGTAGTATCAACCGCTAGATCGAAAACATAGCTTGTTATACACACATGTAATGCACGTTTCTAGGCTTGTGTAACCGTACCCAAACTTGTACATTAGTTGGTCAACAATAATTAACCAAAAAGTTAGCCATGTGATAACTTTCATATCAACCATATTCTTATTTACCATAACTAGTTCAAATGACTCAAATGAACTAGTTAGAGAGTTGTTCAATTGGAAGGAAATCTTATGTACTACACAAGACACGATCGAAGCAAAAACGATATGATTCACTCGAATTTATTCATGAACTATAAAGCCACGGTTTGCAATAGCATTCCTTAGTTTATTAAGATAAGTTCGCAAACATTGTTTTTATACATAACCTACTCAATTTCGCGGACTTAAGTTCCCGGATGGAGTTCACAAACTCCAGCGAAAATTCTCGGGTTCGAGAACTTTGCCAGTTCGCGAACTGAAGTTCACGTACTACTCCAGTTTCACTTGATCAACAAAGTTCGCAAACTTTGGTTCAACAAACAAGGACTTATACATATATTTGTTTCCACAACAATGCTTATATATTCCAATGGTTATATTGTCTAAACTCTCATTTCAATCATTGAAACATTCTCAGAGGGCGTTATATAGTTATTATTAACAAACTATTTTTCGTCAGAGAAATTTTCAAAGTGATTGAAATATAACATGACTTTCGGCACTAGGCAAAGATGAACATGGCTAAAGCGAAAGCTTTACCAACACATGTTTCGAGAAATAGATAAGCGAGATATACTCATCTCGAAATACCACATGTGTATAATCTTAGTCTATATAGTAATACGACTTTTGTCTCAAGATAAGAGATAGAGTATATAGACTTTTGAGTGATAGATAAGTTCAAGTCTCCACATACCTTTTAGTCGATGAAGATCCACTGGTTCCTTGAGTAGTCCTTCGTCTTTTATGATGATTTCCATGGAGTTCTTGAGCTTAACTACACTTTCGATCCTAGTCCGAGACCTTAGCTATAGTAGACTAGAAATCAAGACTTTATAGTTTTGATCACTAACATTGAAAAAAATACTTGAGATAGCAACACATGCGAGTTCGACCGAGCAATGCTCTAAAAATACCTTTTATGATGGTCCCTTTCAAAGGTATGAGGTTATCAAAGAAACTTGATTGTCTAGGAAACTTCTTATGAGAATTTTATTCTTGTGTTTTTAAGAAGGATAACTAGGGTTTGGAATAACAATTAGGATTATATATAGAAGTAGGCTTGTTATGGACCCTCATTTTCAAATCAAAGCCTCTTTTTTTATTTCTTACAAATCTAGGCCAATCAAACGGATTCCATCCAAATCTGTTATCTCAGTCAATTTCTCGTGTTGACTGGTTAATATCTCGTATAGAGAGATCTCGTGAAGGTGTTAAGATTACTAAATTATCCTAGGAATTGACTCGCCCACATGTGTCGATCTGAAATCCTAATCTAAGATCTATGAAATCTCGAAGTTAATTGAACGGATACGATGGACGTTCATAGGAATTAACTCTACACGTGTCTGTCTCAGTACTAGTAATCTAAGATATCCATATCTTAGAGAAATTGGACGGTCTATATGCTTAGATGCCTTATAATAGCATAAGAGAGACAAACCGATTCTTATTTTCTTCTTCTTCCTTCTTCTCTCTGGTTCATCTAAATCAATTTTTTGATTGATTGTTAACATAGAGAAGCTAGGGTTTGAGATGATTTCAGAGAATGATAGTGGTATCTATAGAAAGGGTGGCGGATGTTGAAGACGAGATGAGAAAGGGGTTTTGATTGTGGTTGTGAACAGAAAAAGCGATGAGTTGCAATTGATTTGAGAGATGGTGATGAAATACAAGCAGTTGATGGTGGATTTGAGTTGGGTTTCGGTCAAATTTGCATTCTGACTCTAGTTGGAAATGTTACAAAAAATTTAGGGTTTTGTTGTTATCTGCAGTCGAGATGAAATTGATGAGGAATTGAATCGATTTTAGGAGATTCAATGGTTTGATTGTGATAAGAAGATGGATCTGTTGATGTCGATCGATTAGATAAGTTTAATCTCCTTCTGTACTTTCATCTCATTCTTGAGTTTAGAAGAATCAAGATATCAAGGGTCAGGGTTTACTGCAAAATATGGAAATGAAAAGAAGTCGAGCAACTTGATTCAAAGATGGAGAAGAGCGATTTCAGGAATATAACAGATGGGTTGTTCTCAATTCAAAGTTCTACATGAATCTCTGAAGGAATTTGTGGATTTTTTGAAGAGATGGGTTTAAATAAGAAAATATGATTAGCTGCTGATATTGGTGACCTGTTCTAAGTTCAACATGATTGAGTTAAAGTTGTTGTTCAAGAAGAAATTAGGGAGAAGATAATTTAGGAATTAGGGTTCTTTAATCGTGTTTGAATATGAAATTGAGAAGGATGATATGGAACTGAAGGTGAAGATTAGGTAGATGTTTTTGATGTTGCAGTGGAGTTTTAGCTGTGGTTTGAGCTGGTTCTACAAATGGAACAGGGAATTGGCCTGAGTTGTGAAGAATGAGTTAGATGGATGGTTATGAATTGCAGATCATAGTGCCAATCGGTTCTGCTGCTGCAAAAGATTGTACAACTACATATGGTACAATTTGCAATGACTGAAGATGCAAGAAAAGGGTTCTAGTGGTGCTGCAATTGGCAGATGATTGAATGAGTTTTCATATATTGTGTAGATGTATGTGTAGTACTGTTGCAGGTAAAGCAATGAATTAAAAGGCCTGAAAGTGGTTGGATTGTGATGATGCAGTGAACCTGAAATAGAAAATGGTTTATGAAACTGAATAAATGTATGTTAGGATGCCGAATTGTGCAGGAATGAGAATAAATCGGCCTGAGAAACACAAGAGAACAGCCAAAACTCCGTCTGAATCAGTGTCAGCCGAGCTAACTCACCGATAGTTTAGCTTCATTTTGACAATCTGTTGATAGAGCTTTGAAGGACTAAAACGTCTTTTAAGCTGGGAAAATTTTAACAGCTGGCACATAACTGCAGCTAACTTTCCATCCATCATTTTTAGTCAAATAAGGCCTAATTTTGTAAAGAATAAAAAAACAGGCTTAGTTTTGTAAACCATAAAAAAAAACAGGCCTATTTTTGTAAAAAAGCCCTAACAATTATTATGAGTACACATAGCTATTTGCAACGATTTTCATCTTGCAATATTTTTGGATTTATTAATTTAAATTCTAAAGTTTATTTGGAAGATGTTTTTGCAGTATTAATCTTTATGGTTTCATATATTGCAACTTGTTATGGGATATGTGTGTTTGCGTCCGTGAACTATGATTTTCCCATATATATGCTCAAAAGTCAAGTCTATCATATGTCTTTATGCAAATATTGATAAAAGATAGAATGGACTTTTGACAACAAAAGTTAATCCTATTGTGTCATTATGCAAATATTGATGGAAGATTAAGTCTATGAAATCATTATGCAAATATTGATGAAAAATAGAATGAATCTTTGTATATTCCTCGGTATTGGTCCTTCCCTGGTCCACTTTTTGTGATATATTGTGTGGCTCTGTAAGTTCTCTTATGTTGAGAATTTTCGATTAAATTAATCATGGGTTCTCTTGTGGTTAATTTAATTGAGTATTTTGGATTACAAATTCATGTTTTCATGTTATTTGTTAAGTCCAAAGAAATCCTTCCTTGCTTTCGAAAGTAAGGTCGCTCTTGTTGTTCTTTCGGGAATGACATTTTATGGGGGAGAGTTCTTAATTGAACTTGTGCTTAATTTACAAATCTTTGTAGGGAATGCGGCTGCGGAATATAATATGAGTTATCTTGTATCTTTATAAACTTCTTGATGAAAGCATTTAGTTTAGGCTATATGATTGCATCTAAACAAAGTTGATATGTTCTCTTTTGGTCATGAAGTATCTCTATGAAAATTTCATTAGGATCTCACAAGTTTTCGTACCTTAGCCAATTTTTATTGACAAAAAGGGGGAAAATTAATGTGTAATTCACACTACAGATACATATGGTTTACGGATCATTATGTAAGGGGGAGTGGATTTCATGTGAGATGAAGTATTGACTACGGGGGAGTGATACATATCACCATAGTGTTATTGTCAAAGTTGTGATACAATTGAACTTTGATGTTGTGTAATAATACTATGACACTGTATAACAATACGAAAACATCTTGTTTTTATATATTGTTATAGCTACGGATCTTTAACAACTATGTTGCTGAGTTAAACACCTTTAGAATCATGGAGTACTTGGAAGTGACGAAGATTTCGAGTAATGTTGAAGAACCAAAGAGATCAAGCATTTGGATGAGAAGCTATAAAGTTAATTTATTTTGTAATCCATATGTATTGATAGTTGTGTCACTAAAATTGACAAAGGGGGAGATCGTTAGAGCATTGATCGGTCGAACTCACAAGCATTGCTATGTCAAGTTTGTTTGTCAAGTTTAGTTTCCGAAACTATAAGTCTTGATTTCTAGTCTATCTACGGTTAAGTATCGGATTAAGATAGATTGTGTAGTTGAGCTTTAGACTTCATGGCGTTCATCGATTGAAGATGAATAACTACTAAGGCGAGTTTGTGGAACTTCATCAACAAAAGGTATGTGAAGACTTGAACTCATATATCACTAATAAAGTCTATTTATACTCCATCTCTTTCTTGAGACAAAAGTCGTATAACGATATAGTTTTCAGTTTATACACTTTTGATATTTCGAGCTGAGTTTAACTCGCTTACATATTTCTAGAAATATGTGTTGGTAAGATTTTGCTTTAACCAAGTTCATATTATGTTCTTGACGCAAGTCCAAAGATGATCATGTGGAAATCGCATTATAACATCTTACATGATTTGTGTGAGATAGTTATTTGATGTAGACTCGGAATGTTTCCAAAGACGATCACTTGAAAATTGCTTTGAAGCTAATAGCTTATGTGAGACAGCTATTCCCGTCTTCCGAGAATGTTTCAATGATTCAAAATGGAGTTTATAACGATTAACCATGATTGGATATAACATAGTGTGCGTACTTGCATATATGTTGTCCATATCTGAAACCATGGTATGCATAACTGTATGGGTACTTATTGGTTTTGTGAAAGTCCGGGAACTTAAGTATGCATACCGGTATGCGTACTGTCGTAAGTTCAAGTTCCTGAATTTCAACTGAGGTTGGAGGTATGCGTACTGGCAAACCCAAACTCAGTCCGGCTACTTAGATATGCATACCTTAGTAGGTTAAGTTCAAAAATCGGTTTATAAATGAACTAATACATTTATATATTAAGGAATGCAATCTTTTGCAAACCGTGGATAAAATGTTCATCAATTAATTCAAGTGAATCAAAATCGATATTGCTTAGATTGCGTCTTGTATATTTCTAAGAGAATACAAAAAATTGAACAACTTCATAACTAGTTTCATTTGAACTAGTTGTGATTGAGATGAACAAGGTTAATAAGAAAGTATTCATATGGCTAACTTAGGTTAACTATTGTTGAACCAACCAGGTGTACATGCTTAGGTACGGTTACCCTTATCTAAATGAAAGAACATTTCATTTGTGTATAACAATCTAAGTTCGATCTAACAGTTGAAACATATTAGCTTGAATCTAATCAGGTTTTCATCTAACAGTGAATATTGAATTCCTTGTTACCAAGGTAACTTAGATTGCAAACCCTGATTTGAAAAGTATATAAAGGAGAACTCTAGCAACTGGGAAACCTAATCCCCATACTTCGTGTGTGATACTAGTTACGACTAGATTCGATTCTCCTTTAGCCTTAAGTTTTTCACGAAACCCTGAAGGATAACGAATTAAAGACTTCATTGGGATTGTGAAGCCAGACCCAACTATTTCTCTGTAGTTGCGTGTTCTGATCTTGCTGTTCCAATCGTGATTCAGTACAATCTTCTTTAAGATTTTCTCGAGATTTATTCTCCGATAGGCAAGTTAAAAAGTAATCACAAACATCTTCGTCTCATCGTTTGTGATTCCACAATATCTTGTTTCGCTACCATACTATAAAGATTATTGTGAGGTGATTGATATTACTAGGTTGTTCTTCGGTAATATAAGACCGGTGTATCAATTGTTTCTTGTTCACATTGATTTATCAAAATATGGAACAAAACTCATAGGTTTAACTGTGGGAGAAAGATTTATCTATTCAATAGACTTTTCTGTGTGAGACATATTTGTTTATTAAAGTCTTCGACTTTGGGTCATAGCAACTCTTAGTTATGGGTGAGATCAGCTAAGGAAATCAAGTGCACAGAATCCAGCGTGGTTCTAGTGGCGTGGGGAACGCGATTGTACCTTAATCGGTGTGAGACTTGGTTAGGGCTCAACTACATTTCAGTCCTAAGTTAACTTGTAATAGGCTAGTGTCTATAGAGGCTTAATACAATGTGATGTTCAAATTTGGAATAGTTCCCAGGGTTTTTATGCATTTGCAGTTTCCTCGTTAACAAAATTTCTAGTATCTGTGTTATTTATTTTCCGCATTATATTTGTTTATATAATGGAAATATCACAGGTTGTGCGTAAGTTCAATTAATTAGATACAACCTTTGTTTATTGATATAAATTGATTGACACTTGAACATTGGTCTTTGGTACCATTCAATTTATTTCTCAATATTCAGTCGGGCTCGCAAATTCATATTTGCTTGATTGCGGATTGAATTGAGAAATCGAGATATAACTCTTTGATATACTTTTCTTAAGATTGAGTTTGAATGTCTAGTTGATTATCTTAAAAGTATATTGGAGTTAGTCCATACATATTGCTAAGCGAAATATTGGGTGTGGTTGTTAGTGAAAAAGTGGGGGGTCTTGATTAAACGTTCTTCTCTTATTGAATCTTCTTTAACAGTATCCTCAAGCATACTAATCTTTTCACACTGTAGAGTAGTTTCTTGAACAAGGTTTTCAATATTGTTATAAAAAAACTCAACGATACTATAGAGTTCTCGTTCTCTATCAAGAGACATCTCAAGTTCATTAGTAAGCTGGGCATATTTTTCTTCAAGAGATCTAATTTTAGAGACTTGAACATCAATAATATCATCAATTTGTTTTAAAGTTCTGGTGAACTCCATTTCATATTTTGATATAGTGTCAACTGTCACTTTAGTGGGAATGTTATCAGAATCTGATAGCAAAATTTTTTTACCTCGGGATTCAGAAGAATCATCTAAGGAGTTATCCTTTGAGGTAATCCCAAGATATTTTTCATAATAAAAAACTTTGGAAGACATCTCTATGTGCGTAAAAGTAAGATAAACTTCAATCCACAGAAATCAGATTGCTACAAACACAGACTTATGAGGTCTTAACGTGTTTTCCTGCTCTTATACCAATTGAAAAAGTGGGGATATAACAACCACACCCAATAATTTGTTCCAAAACCTGTATGGACTAAACTCTAATATAATTCCGAGAGCACCAACTTAAAAGCGAGCTCAATCAAGAGCTATATCAGAGAGCTTTATCTCTATTTCTCAACATAATCAGCAAATCGAATAGATATAACTCCATGAGCATGATGAATATGAGAAATAACTTGGATAGTACCAAAGACTAATTCCCAAGTGTCATTCAAGTTATATCCAACAAACAAGGTCAGGTTTATCAACTGATTGAACTACGCACAACCTGTGATATTTCAATTATATAAACAAATATAATGCGGAAAATAAATAACACAGACACCAGAAATTTTGTTAATGAGGAAACCACAAATGCATAAAAAATCTCGGTACTTAGTCCAGATTGAACATCACACTGTATTAAGCCGCTACACTAGCCTATTACAAGTTAACTTCGGACTGAAATATTGTTGACCCCTAACCAAGTCTCACACCTATTAAGGTACAATCGCGTTCCTCACACCACTAGAACCACATCGGAATATGCACACTTGATTCCCTTAGCTGATCTCACCCACAACTAAGAGTTTCTACGACCCAAAGTCTAAAAATTATAAACAAATATGTCTCACACATATAAGTCTATTCTGATAGATAAATCTGTCTCCCACAGAAGTACCTATGAAGTTTTGTTCCGTCTTATGATAAATCAAGGTAAACATGAACCAATTGATAATCCAGTCTTATACTCCCGAAGAGTATCCTAGAAATATCAATCACCTCACAATAACTTAACTATATGGTGGTAGAAGAAGTTACTGCGGAATCACAAAGTCTGAGACGAAGAACTTTGTGACTATATTTTATATCTTACCTATCGGAGATAAATCTCGATAAAATCTTAGAGAAGATAGTACTCAACACGATAGAATAAGTAAGATCAGAATATGCAACTACAGAAAAATAGTTAGATCTGGCTTCACAAATCCCAAATGAAGTCATCAAGTCGTTAACCTAATATAGTTTTGGAAAAACCTAGCTTAAAGGAGAATCGACTCTAGTACTCAACTAGGACATAGGAAAATTCCGAGATTAAGTTTTCCAGTTGCTAGAGTTATCCCTTATGTAGTCTTTAAAATCAGGGTTGCTTACAATCAAATCTAAGATAGCTTAGTAACAAAGCATTTAATATGATCATCGTTAGATGAAAACCTGATTTAAGATTCAATCTAAGTCTGCTTAGAAATAAATAAATTAATCTCCACCGTAAGATGGTCTTAGATTGTTTCACACAAATGAAATATACCTTCATTTAGATATGGGTAACCGTACCTAAACGTGTATATTGAGTTGGCTCAATAACAGTTAACCGAAGTTAGCCATATGAACACTTTTGTCTTAACCGCATTCATCTAACATTTCCAGATCAAATATGATGATCAATCAATCATGAAATAGAATCTAATTGTGTTTCACATATAGTTGTTCAATTTTTTCACTATCTCATAGATATATATATATGAACAAATTGAAATAAAATGGGATTGATTCGTAATCGTACAAGGTACTTATACAAGAATCAAGTCATGAACATTAAGCCACGATTTGCAAAGATTGCATTCCTTAATTCATAAATGTTATAGTTCATGAGTATGAGAATCATACTTAACCATTGTGTTCGCAAACCAGGTACGTGAACAACAGCTCCGTACCATTTTATGTCCATTCGTTCGCAAACCAGGTACCCGAACAACATCTCCAAACCTTGTCCTGTCCAGCCTTTCGCAAAACGAGTATGCGAACAGCCGTCCCGGACCCAACTCAGGTAGAACTGTTAGCATATTAGGTACGCAAACAAGGTTCCTGGACCTTTACAGATAAAACCATTCGCCTAATGGGTACGCAAACAAGGTTCATGGACCTGAATCATAACAATACAGTTCGCATACTAGGTATGCATACCATGTTGTATCCAGACATGGTCAATTGTTCTAAACTCCTATTTCAATCAATGAAACATCCTTAGAAGACGAAAATGCTTGTCTCGCACAAACTACTAGATTCAAGTAATTTTCAAGTGATCGAATGATCAATACGAAACTTTCCAAGTAGACATCAAATGATTGTCTCATGCAAATCATGTAATATGTTTCAAGGCAATTTCCACATGATCATCTTTTGACATAATATTTAGTTTCCAACAAATAACTTGTTTCCAACTAAACTCGTCAAGAATAATGATGTACATAGTTAAAGTAAAAAGCTTCCAACAAATATTTCGAGAAATAGATATGCGAGATAAAATCATCTCAAAATATCAAATGTGTATAATGTAAAAGTCTATATAGCTATACGACTTAGTCTCATTAGAAGATAGAATAGAATAAACTTCTGAGTGATAGATAAGTTTTAGTCTCAACATACCTTTTGTTGATGAATTTCCTTTAAGCTATCCTCAGTAGATTTTCGTCTTCAATCGATGAACGTCGTGAAGTCTAAAGCTCAACTACACATTTTTCCTAATTAATCTAAGACAAAGTTATAAGTAGACTAGAAATCAAAACTATAGTTTTAATCAACAAAACTTGATAAACAAACTTGAGATATCAATGCTTGCGAGTTTGACGGAGCAGTGCTCTAACAAAATATATTTTCCCTTATGAAACAATCACAAATTCAAATTTTGAGATTCCGAGGATGGAGGTAATTTTAGTTATTGGCATACTGATGAGTATTATTTTATTTATTTATCGGATACATACGACAAGTACTTAATATCTGATTCTTTTAGCAGGTATACTTCATGACAGGATAACACACAATGTTACAACAACACTTCATACATATTGTGACATCAATTTTGTATTATGTGAGAAAACCCGGATAAAGGAAGGGAAATGATCTGTATATATTCAGTATTAACTACTTTGTTTTGTGTCTTTTATAACTTAATTCAGTTGGTTGGTGGACATGAATGAGAGATGCTCACAAGTGGTATTTTTCAGGTCCAATTCTATCATATGCTTTTGTTTTTGCAGTTTGATTTGTCCATCTCTGCCTCTCCATCCTTTATGTTTTTTTTTCATTCTTGCAGCAGACTATGGGTACTAGAAGAAATATCACAGTTGAAGAAAAACAATTATCTTGAGCTTGCAGTAATATCAGTTGTCAATAAGTGAATTAGCTTTTGATGCTTTTGAGGAGATGCACAATGAAAGCTACTCTTGAACTTTGTTTTTCTACCATAACCACAGTTTTCTTATGTATATGGCAGGAACTATATTATAGGACAAGATACATATATGCAGTGCTCTGTTTTAGGAAATCAGGTATGAAAAACTTTATCTTTTGAAGTTTAACTTAAAAGGGGCTTCGGTTGAGTACTCATGATATTGGGTATGATACGGTGGAGATAGGCTGGGGTGAAAGCAAAAAAGGTGTTTCCACTTGCTATAAATACGAATTCGAAGTTTTTGTATATGGTTAAAATCTCAAGTTCTTGGAATGGCTCTTGGGATCCCATGCATTGACAGGTTGTTGCTACTGAAGTTGTTTTCAGAGTTGTTATTACTTTTGTTTCTCATCTATTAAGAAATGATGTTTCTTTTTCAGTATCATCGAGGAAGCGGAAGCTCAATGTTCCTTCATTGAAATCAGACTCATGATGTGTAAGTTGAAATACTAAAATGTGATTGATATGTTTTGGTTCATAGAGTTACCAAATTGGTAATGTTATAAACCTTATTTTAATTGTTGTGTTGGCTTTGGTTTTGAACCTCGTTTCGTGTTTGTTGTGTCATTGAGATCACTTGTTAATGAAATGCTCTAGCAAAGGTATATCTTTTATGTTAGATCATTGCTCGGTAGAACTCACAAGTGTTGCTATCTCAAGCTTGTTGTCAAAACTATATCATGATTTCTAGTCTACAATTAGCTAAGTCTCGGACTAAGATAAAAATGTAGTTGAGAAATAGTGGATCACGACAGTCATCACTGCGTTCTATCGTTTGAAGAAAAAGATCAACCGAAGATTTTGGAGAACTTTATCGACAAAATGTAAGTGAAGACTGAACCACCTACATCTCAAGTTAAATTCACTTTCTATCATTTGAGACAATGTCGCATAACTAATATACTATTATGCATAGACAAGAATTTTGAGTCGAGAACTATTTATCTAGTTAACGAATTTCTCGAAATATAATGATTAATCTTAATGAACATTTGTTTACACTTGATGAATTTCGGTTAATGACTATTTATTTTTCGAAATCAAAATCATAATTCAAGTTTATCATTCGAGAATAACCTAGAACAATGATATGTGTCATTGATGTTATTCAGGAATATTTCGAATCGATTTCTAGAAATATAAAACTACTATTGATTCAGATACAAGATAGTGGTATCAGTTTTATTGGGAAAATTATTATAATTCTGAAACCGTATAACATGTATTCATACACGTAGCGGAGTAGCTATATATCGACTTACAGATTAGCGGTAAACATATTCTTATGTATATCATATGAAAATTTGTGTGACTCGTGAACCGGATCGGTATGCATACTTGTACGCAAACTGTTTTTGAATTGTGCTTACGGAACCTGGTTTATTTCCAAACTGGTATGCGAACTAAAATAGTTATGTGTTCCTGAACTCCGCAGTGTTCCAAAATCGGTACACAAACTTCTTTTGTTCTGTGAACTCCGAATATTAAGGTTTCCAAACTTGTACTCAAACTTAAAAGGTTCTGTGAACTTCAGAACTCGGATTTGTTTTAATGTTTACAAACCGGTATGCGTACTATGACTAAACCGACTCACAGACTACTATGTATTTGTACTTTGTGCATCTACTAATCATGTCGATTATATTTTCAAGTGCGTTTAAATTATTTCTACAAGATAATTAGCATTTGATTAATTCTCTAAAAACACTGGAATTATTTGATCACAAGTTTTTGACTCAGAGTTAATGTCTTATGTTTTCATGAAAATGAAGATTAAGCTTTCAAGTTCAAACCGACTAGTCTCGGCTAACCGTGTTGAACACAATCCTTTGTACATGGTTTAGTTACGGTTTACCTAACCAGAGTGTATATCTTGTTTAGTTTCAAAGATTCATCTAACAGTGGATATTGTTTGCTTGGTTCCAAAGCTATCTTAGCTTAAACCTAAAACAACTTATGCTTTGAAAGTCTATAAAAGGGAAAGTTCAAGCAACTGGGATCTTTGGATACCGACACTACTTTTTGGTGTGTCCTAGTTGTATATAAAGTCGTCCTTTTCCTAACCCTTTTAGGTTTTAGAGACTACAAAGTCTTCATAGGGAATCGTGAAGCCAGGTCCAATTATCTTTCCATGATAACTCGTGTATCATGTATCTTGATCAATTGTTGATTTATCACTTGATCAAAAGTTCAAAAGAAATCATCGAAGTTCTCTTCGTCCCAAACTTTGTTGATTACACAAGTTTTATACTTGTGAGGTGAATAGTAATCTAGGCTGCACTTCGGGTTGCATAAGTCCGAATTTTGAGGTTAACTAGACTTTGTCTATTGCTATCGATTTCCACACCTTTGATCATACTATTTGATTGTAAAAGGAAATTAATTATATAGGCTTAATCTGTGGGAGGCAGATTTGGTTTAAAGTCTTCAATTGAGTTGAAGCAACTCTTGGTTGGTGTGATGTTATCTACAAGAATCTATTGCGCGGAGTCCTGCTTGGATTCAAGAGGTGTAAAGAGCGCGATTGTACATTAATTGGTGGGATACTTTTAGGGCTCAACTACATTCCAGTCCTAAGTTAATTGGTAGTAGGCTAGTGTCGCTAGCGACTTAATACCATTTGGTGTTCAATATAAACTAGGTACAGGGTTTTTCTGCATTTGTGGTTTCCTCATTAACAAAACTTCTGGTGTCTGTGTTTTTTCTTTTTCCGCATTATATTGTTTATCTTTATAATTGAAATATTACAGGCTGTGCATTGATCAATCATAGTAGAGAGATCCGACCTATTTTGTTGGAAACGACTTGATTGATACTTGGATATTGGTCTTTGGTACCATCCAAGTTATCTCTTTGTGATTAGGTTCACGGACTTATTTCTTTAAACGTTCTAATCGCAAGAGATTGTGATATAACTCTAAGTTATTATTACTTGATTGAGTTTAACTCTCGGAGTTGTATTGTTTTTTTACCATACATATTTCCTAAGAAATAAATGGTGGTGTATTTTGATACCCCCTCGTTTTCATCTTCCTTACGTCTGGATGTTTTGTGTATGATAAGAGAACATGTGTGGTTGCTATGAATTTCTTGTTACTATTGAAGAAGGCATCTTTTTACTGCTCAGGTTATCTTATTTTGCATTTTGTCTTGTCATGTTTCTCTTGGTATTTGAACAGACTCCAACAGATGTTCCATTTACATCAGGTGGCATTATAAGGAAATCAAGAAGAGAGAGTTGGACAATCATAATAGGATATAGATCAGAACAAGTTATAGGTAATTCCTTTCTTAATTTCATGTAAAAATGTGGATAAGTCCCATAATATTGATTGAACAGGTTTATAAGAAGTACCATGTTATATAATACCAAAATATGTTGAACTTTGATCCCAAATTGTAGTGAGAGACTTGCAGTTATATGAACTAGTTGTTTTTTTTTGCTGTAATTTTAAGTATCATACTTATGTAATCGTGACGGAGATTGATCATAATTGTATAATATAATTGATTCAATTGTGTTTTCATATTTCATATTTCATGGAAAGTGGAATGGACGGCTAGGTGCCAGTATTCAGGTGCAGAAAATGAACATGCAGGTGCAGTGGATTTTGATTTTGGAAATTCCCAAATGAAAAACTAGTTTTTTTTTAAAGCTAATTTAATTTTGAGACAAATATAAGTGTAGTAAACACGGATATGAATGTGTTGCATATAGAATAAGTGACATATTTAAAACTTCTCTTAATTAATTTATGCGTCGCTTTAATTAAGCATCTCTAATTAATTTAAGAGACACTTAAAATGTGTCGCTTTAATTAATTAAGAGACACTTATAAGTGAGTGTCTCTTTATACGTCTCAAAGGATTCCGGACGCACGATTTGAGACACTTTTATTTGTCTCTTAAATTCATTGCGACAAATATAAATGTCTCAAAATCTTTGATTAATTTGGTGTAGTGAGGTTTCACCCCATGAATGAAATTCCTAGATTCAGCCTGAGAAAGTAAACAAGAGAAAGAATCCATACATACGATAAATAAATAAGGAGATAAAATATCACCTTGCCGAAGGCCTCTAGTAGGCTTGTAAGACTGACAAGGAAATCCATTCAACAACAAAGAAATAGTAGGAGCGATGATACATTAAGAAATCATATTACACCATTCAGAAGCAAATCCTAATTATTGAAGAATGTCTCTAACAAATGACTATTCTAGCCTATCAAACGCCTTTACCATATCAAGCTTGATGGCAGTTGCTCCATACCTATATTTTTTTCTCTTTATTGTATCAAGTAGTTCATGATCTTTGATTATATTATCTTGAATATTTCTACCTAGAAAAAAATATGTCTGGTATGGAGATATAATTTTGGAGATTATTGGTTTCATGTGATTAACTAAGAGTTTCAAGATAATTTTATAAATTGAATTACATAGGCTAATGGGTCTAAAGTCTGAAGGTGTAACACATCATTCATTCTTAGGAATTAGAGTCTGAAAAGTAAAATTGATATTAGATTCTAACTACCGATTTTTAAGAAATTGTTACACTAGGTTAATAATATCATGCTCAACAAAATCCTAAGAATATTCATAAAATCCTACCTGAAATCCATATGGGCCTGGTGCCTTCCAAGAAGGCATCTGAGCAATAGTAGCTTTAAACTCAGAAACATCAAGCATTTTTAAAAGTCATGCATTATCATCCGATGTAATACATGGAGTAATTGTAGTCAACAAATCAGTATCCTTAACATTTATGAAGATATGGTAATGTGCTGAAACTTATTATCTAACAGTGTCTCTAATTGATCTCTTTCCTTACACCATATATACATAACTTATTTTGCAGAGATGGAATATGATCTCTTGTTCTACGAAAATTTTCCCTAGCATGAAAATACTTGGTGTTTCCATCTCCATAAGAAAAATAGTTATCTCTGAAAATTTGCCTTGCATGCTGGTCATACACATCATACTAATGAGAAAGTTTTAATTTCAGTTGCTCATATTGAGTAGTAAGTTCAGTTATAGCATTAGAAACTACCAGATTATGCAATTTACTTTTGATAGATTTAATATATCCCCGAATGCTACCAAAACTTATTTTATTCCAATTTTTCATATTGAGTTTAAAGAAGTTTATCATTCAAGCTTCACTTATAACATACCTACATTCAGGATGACTCAAGTAACTCAACCAGTATTCAAATAAACAAAAAAGTCTATTAACTTTCCTAGAAATAGGATTACTGACTAAGAGAACATGTGCATGATCATATCCAACATGAAGCAAGTTAGAAGACTGAGAAGAATTAAAATTAGCATGCCAAGATAAATGGGCCAAAGCTCTATCTAATCTAACTCTAATCAGTGAATCATCATGCCGATGGTTGGACCAAGTAAAAGGGTCTTCAACCCACTGCACATCAATTAAACCAATAGTTTTCAAGATTCAATCTACACAATGATGATGTTTATTGAGTCCTATGGAACCTCCTACTTTTTCCGAATCATGCAAGGTAGCGTTGATATCATCTATAAGTATCCAAGGAAATTGATAAGCAGTTAAAAGATACTTTATGGTAGACCATTATTCTAAAGTATCATTACCATAACTCCATAAATACATGAAAAAATCCAGTCTCCCATGCAAGCATCAGTTTTCAAAAGAAAGAAAATATTTTTTTTTCTCCTGGATAAGCTCAATATGAAATCCGTCCTCCCATAACACACACAGGCCTCCAGAGAGTCCCATATAGCTTTGGATCCAGAAAATTGGATAACCAAACTCTCTTTGTTAAAATTCCATCTTTTGAAAATCATATTTTGTTTTTGATGAGAAACTGACTACAAGAGAATGGGATGCAACTTCCCTCTTTAAATTGTTTTTTGTAAGGGGATTATCCTGTACAATCCAGGATAATATTTTCATTATAACAAACGTAAAAGTCCAAGAAACATAGTTACAACATGACAGTGTAAAAACAGTGAAACAATAAAATGAAATAAGATTAAATGGGCAATGACAAAAAAATACATGATTAAAAGTGAAGAAAACCTTCTTCTCGCTTGCAACACTACAAACATGGGATTCAATGGTAGTTATTTCTTCATTGGAATCAAATTTCACCGGTGTCTGATATTAATCAACTCAAAATTTATATAATCTTTATCAACCTCCTTATCAATATTTTTAAAGAAAAAAATATATCTTCCTGAACATCAATATCATCATAAATTACAACGGGGAAGTGGCATTAGCAATCCAAATATGAGAAGAAGAAGCCAAGAGTAGTATTAAAAGAAATAACTATGACTGTTTTTATTTTTTTCTATAGTGAAAGATTGTTTTCATTTTGATTTAGTGGGCGTTCCCACTTAACACGTGACTACAACTTTCCAAAGAGTATCTAACATACTCAACATTAGCACCTACAATTTAGCAATACTTTTGAAACGTGAAAGGCTAAAACAAACTATTTTAATTCAATATTGAAGTCCAACAAAGAAGGAACAACTTAATAAAATTTGAGTTAATAATTTTAAAACTCCCCTTAATAAAAAATCTTGTAACATTTGGTTACACATCTGCCCACAAGAACAAAGTTTCTAATGAACTTCTGTTACAAAGACATTTCTCATTTACTTTATTGTACCAAACTTTGATGGTTTCATTCAAGGAGATCTAAGAACTCCATAAGTCGTACCTCTTCAATTGGACGTTGAGTGATAATTCTTTATCACAAAAAACAAAAACAAACAATCAATTAAGCTAGAACTACTTTCTTCTCACCTGCTTGTAAATATAAGAACCGAAAACAAACTTGCTGCATCACATCTAATAAATGTCTTCTCACTCATATTAAACAGTCCTAAGAACTTAGCTAATAACTGACACTTCGAGAGCAATAAAAAAAAAATAGGACAATTAATTTAAAGAACCTCAACTGAAATAACCGACGCAAACTACCGCCTTTAGAACCAACATTTTTGCCATTAAAAAAATTAACCGAATCATCCATTACGGGGTAATACTTCAAACAGAAACTATCAGAAAGTATCTTCTCGCAACACTTTCAAATTAAACCACCATGAAGAAATTAATTAAATAATTGCAACTTTTTGTTAAATACTCTAAGAAAACATTACCTTTCAAGTTTACCAAAACATTTTTTTGGACATAAATCTTGAAGTAAATACTCTGCAACTGAAGAACCATACACATCCTCACAGCAACAAAACCAAATATGTGATATAATCTGAATGTAACGATACCTCCATCTACGAACAACCATGTCATGAGACATATCCACCTTGTGTAATATAAGTAACCACAATCAATAACCTATACAGTCATCAATAAGAAGAAAAATCAAGTGCATCACTTAACAATGAAGAAAATTTTGTTTATACATGTTTTAATACCAATGAAAACCCAAAAAACAAGAGCCTTTATTTTGCTATTAGGTTTTGGAAACCCCTTGAGTGGAAGCACGAAAAGAAAATGAATAATTGGAGAAGAAGTCTACAAAACTTTTTATCTCCTTGAAATTCGCTTTCGCCCTCAAGTAAGCATACACACATATTTTAAATGAAAAAACGTTTCAGTTTTCAAGAAAAAAATATACTGGCATTTACGATAGTTGCTCCTATACATAAAAAAAAGAACACAAATGTTTTACTTTCCTTTCATTTATACTCAACATGTTAAACATTGATATATGAAAACTACACCCAGTTATAAAACCAAACACTTTTTGAGCAGATGAATTCCTTCACCTCGCTCTTGAAAAACATTGAACTTTACTATTTAAATCATTTAATATCACGATCTTCACTCAAAACAATCTCATAAAACATCTCTTTACTCTCTCTTTATCCCATCTCTGATACCATGTTGGAGTTTCATGAGTCGAGAAAAAGAATAGATATAATACAAACTTAGAAAGAAAAAAAACATAGAGCTACATTTATATTGATCTAAGTTCATTTTATTTCACATACAACTTAAGTACTTATAAATTGGAAAATTGATTAAGTGGGATTCCCCTTGACATGCAACTAATACTTCATAAGAAAAGCTAATAGATTCATTTTTTTTGGACATCCATCCCAATTTAGTAATGTTACTCACCTCTGCATACCCTCTTTTGAAATTAACAAACTAAAGCCACTTTGTTAATGAGGCATAAGATGCTATTAGTGTTGGTCTAGACGGAACACGATCTATGCTACTACTAGTGTTTTCTTACTAATTTTAAATTATTCCACAATTTAATAAGTATTAGGAGTTCAATTTTATATTATTAGGGTTTTCTTTATGTGATTTTGATTTTGATTACCAATTACTCCCTCCGTCCCATTATTAAGTGACCTATTTGATTTTAGATTTTGTCCCACTAATAAATGACATATATCACTAAACAAGGAGATAATTATAAAATTATCCTTTTAGTTAATTATAAATAAAAAATATGCATAATTTGATAGGCATGTTTACATTCGTTACGTAGGTGTTTTAAAATATTTTTCATTGGTATGAAGTTTGCGAACATCGATGGAGTAGTTTGAGAGATAAATTATTTCTAAATTTCACTAGTTATTACCCATAAGGGTATAATTGTAAAAAAATACTTAAAAGTACTATTTTCCCTGCTTGCCTTAAAAATTGTGCAAACTTAAACTAAGTCACTTAATAGTGGGACGGAGGGAGTAAATGTTTTTGGTTAGATATTGATTTTAATTTTTCTCAGCAAATATGCAAACTTAAACTAGGTCACTTAATAGTGGGATGGAGGGAGTATATCAAGAGATGATTACTTTGTGTGATATTAAGTTTGGTTACCAAAAAATCAATATCTAACAAAAATTTTTTACTATCTAACCATCTTTCGAAATCAAGCATATAATAGAACGCAAGGTATCTAAGTCGTCTAGTCTGTGACAGTGTCACAAACATCATACTAAGTTTCTCTTTGGTTCCTATATTCACCACGGCCTAATCAATAGTCAACCCTGGCTCTTGTGAACCATTATTGCCTAACACAACATAAGAGGTAACTAAATACGATCACATGCCACCCCAGAAGATGATATCCATATTGTTGTGACTCGAATGATAGGAATCAAAGTTGATTCTTGGACCGATATACTTGTCGAAGTCGACAATAACAACAATAGGTAAACATGTGGGTGATGTCTCTTCTTTATCATATATGATGTCCTTAACAGTTCCTTTTGAACCATTCACCAAACCAAACTGAGTGGAATAATTCTTACGCAACATAACCCTTGATTGTTTTGACAACAACAAAACATCTTATAACCCTTTCGCCTTATCAGAATTTGTTTCCTTAGCTGTTGGACAATTATTCTTTGATGGGATACGCACAACAGGCAACCCAAGCTGTCTGAGGAATTGATAATTATGATTGTCATCATCATCTTTAGTGGGAAACAGATGTTTCTCTTCGACTGAAAGGGTCGTGTATCTCCTAGTGAGAAACAAATTCTAATTTTCAAGAGTGAAGTTTCCATCACTTAATCTCGACAACACTTCTCTATATTCTAACCCCTCAGATCTAGACTGTCGGAAAACTTGTTCAAGGCAAACACACTGTGTAAACATAGAGTAAGAGAGAGTACCTGCTAGTTGTAACTCTCCTACGCCTACAACATATAATGGAGTATCAAAAATAGGTGGAAGTTGTATCATATCACCGATGAGCATAATAAAGACATTTCCAAAAGGTTCTCTCGTTGAAAAAATATCTCTTAATCGAAGATCAATATTTGCAAGCATTTTTATTCTGATCATGATGTATTCGTAACTAATTATTAGCTTTGTGTCTTTGTAATCAACCTGAAACAAGAATAAAGAGTAATATAAAAAGGTGAAACCATGACTGAAATAACAACATGGGTGCAAGTCATGAATTTAAAATTAGTCTACTACTGTTAGATGAAGAGTTTCCCTAGTGTGACTCCTCAAATATACCCAATTCAATAATTTAGTACTAACATAGAATTTCCCTGGTGTTTAGTTATACCTATTGTAGTATTTAGATGAAGGGTTTACCTGCATACGTCTGCACCATTCTTCCTCCAGCTTCTTGTATAAAAGGTTCTTATCCGCTGTGATGGCGAGTTCATGGTGAATAGTTGAACCTACAATGTTGAATGCTGCTAAACCTGTGGGATCCATGATCCGAACAGACTTTTCATTGATAAACAATTCCCTCGTTGAGTGAAAAATGATCCTTATAAGAGTTGACTTTCCCATGCCTCCCCATCCACTAATAATCAACCTTTGATTGCGATCTTAAAGATTCCAAAACTAGATCAAGTGCGACTTGTTGTTGTCTTGACAGAGCAATGAGAGAAGTACCCGAACCAGAAACTGAATGTGTCTCTTGCACAGTTTGTCTTAACGTGTAGATAAATTCGTTCTTCTCGTGAATGGAAGGGTGGTCCAGTAACCCTTGTGACCACTTATAGTTCACATCAATGTCCCGCACACCTAAATCAGTATCCTCTAATACCCTAGAATTGGGTGTCATCGCTGCTGCTGCAACCATCCATTCATCTAAAAGATTATCTTCTGAATGTGTTTCCTCCTCTAATTCATCCCCAACCATGGCAAGATATACTGACGTATTTTTTGTGAGACATATGAGTTCAGAATAACAATCTGACCACGTAACAAAATTTTTTTTCGCTTCTTCAATACTCCTGTAACGGTTATTCAACAATACTTGTTGTCTGCAATAGGATTCCCAATGATTAATATCTGGCATGATATATTTCCCACTAAACTCAGGTAAAATCCTAACAACAGGCTCAACATGGTGTTTGCACCACTTTCGAAGAGCATAATATTGTGTCTTTTCCATTTCAATCAACGACATCTACTCATAGTCATCCGGTCAAGTCAAATATCTGGAAAAGAAATTCGGATCCGTTATCCCGTGCTCTCCATCATCATTACTTCGATTCTTCCGCAGTTGACAAGATAACAACCTACTTTCACTCAGATTTAGCAAAACAAACTTTCTTGACGAGTTTGTCATATTCCAACCCATCAGCAAGTGGCACACCTCTTGTGCAGATATATATATCTTTCCGATATATTCTTGATGAGCAGTATTCTTATCACAGATGTTGAGTCACGGCAGGATCTTAGTGGATCATCAATAATTCCTCGAAGAGTGTCAATGAAATCATTTGATGTTGGTTCGCACTTTGCTGCATACTTGGCGATATAACGGGTAACGGATTCCATGGTTGTTACAGCAGACCAGAAATTTTCTTTGTACGCGGATAATGGTCTTGTATGTTGACTCTAAAACCGGGGTCTGGATTCCATGTGCATATAATGTTGTCAAAATATTCAATAATCTTACGACGTACCTGGAAACATGCAAAGTTAGTATACCTTCCAAACTGATCATAAAACAATATACACGTAGGAATAACTGAATACATCATTAGCTTCAGTCACATCTAAAATTTAAGATAGATAAAACAATGGCAACCTATGGTTGCCAAGCACATACTGAGAAAATAAGTAACAACTAAAGTAAGAAAATCATCTTTTATTCAACTGCCAATGGAAGGAAAATCCATCAAAAATAAATATTGAAGTTCTTGAAAAACAAATAAACATCACCTGCACCAATTCCGTGTTGCCAAGCATTTGCTGTAAAACAAATCCATTTCTTACCAAACAAGGATTGTGCCTAGAAAACAAGGACACCACATCACAAATGCACTTACCTTCTCATCTGTCACAATTCGGGAAGCATCCAGTCTATCTTTGAACCACAAGAAGCCGTGTACATGTACGCTACCTCTGTTCTTCCATTCGAACCTATACCAGTGATCAAATAAAGGAAATTCTTTCTTCATAATCTCTTTGAAGAATACATCTACCCCTTTCTAGAAAAACCACGAGATAACCAACGGATTCTCGTTTGGTAACCTTGCCATTTCTCTCCTTCTTCTCATTGGATCCAAAGCCTCCAAACCTGTTTTCTGAGCCAAGGAGCATGTAGAGTTCATGCCATTGGAGGTTAGCTGCACTAAGTGTGAATAAAATAGAAGGTGACCCCGACTGATTCACCATAGATATAAGCTCCTTTAGCCTACTGTACCAATAATCTCTGCATCCACGAATCTGTTGCGCAACATAAGGAACATGGCCAACTAACCGGATGTCTCGTGATGAGACCATTTTTCGGATACTTTCAATAGAGAGTTCACCATCTTGTGGGTACTGAAAACTGATATATGAAAACTTCTCCCAGTTATAAAACCAAACACTTTTTTGAGCAGATGAATTCCTTCACCTCGCTCTTAAAAAACATTGAACTTAACTCTTTAAATTATTTAAATCACGATTTTCACTCAAACAACAATCTCATAAGATATTTCTCTACTATCTCTACCCCAGCTCTGGTACCATGTCAGAGTTTCATGGATCGAGAAAAAGAATAGAGAAAATACAAACTTAGAATAAACATAGAACTACATTTATATTGATCTAAGTTCATTTTCTTTCACATATAACTTAAGTACCTATAAATTGAAAAATTGATTTAGTGGGCATTCCCCTTGACATGCAACTACCACTTCATAAAAAAGCTAATAGATTCAATTTTTTTGGACATCCATCCCAATTTAGTAATGTTACTTTCCTATGCTTACCCTCTTTTGAATTTAACAAACTAAAATCACTTTGTTAATGATATTTAAAAAAAATACATCTAACGCTAATTAGAAAAACACATACATTTATATATATATTTTTTCTTAACTTTATATATATAATATAATATATGTTTACCAAAATTTCACCCATTTGTTTCCTTTCCAATTTTTTTTGCAATGCTGATTCTTATAAACCACACATAATTTACATACGATTAACAACAAGTTTTTATGCTTAAATTTTTTTTAAATTTTTTAAGATATTTTCATCATTTTATAGTCTAATTTTAGTTTTTACGTTCTTTTTTTATATGATTATTTATGATTGTATATTATTTTTTTTGTCCGAGAACATATAGATAACCATTTGATCTCTTAAAATATGGCATAAGATGCTATTAGAGTTAGTCTAGATGGAACACGATCTATACTAATGACAGGGTTTGCTTACTGATTTTAAATCATTCCACAACTTAGAAAGTATTAGTAGTTCAATTTCATATTATTAAGGGTTTTTTTATGTGATTTTGATCACCTATTAATTTTTTTTGTTAGATATTGATTTTAATTTTTCTCTGCAAAATAATGCAGATTGGTATTAATCTCATACAAAGTAATCATCTCTTGATATAAATTTGATTAACTTGCTCTTAGTAATATTTCGTGTTGATTTAGTTATTAGTTCTTTTAATTAAATAATAGCAAATCAAACTTTTTTTGTTTTTCTATTTTGCAGCAACATTCATTCTTTAATTCCTAAATCGGTTTTAACACTCTTTTTCATTAAATTTTTTATTTTAAATTATACAATGCATTAAAATGTGAAAATAATCATAATTGTTTATTATATAGAAGGCAAGCGAGCAACAAGCTGTGCCGCAAGCCCTTTTTGGATAGCAAAACCTATCCTTTTTAAAACAAACTCCATCGACCGGGGAGTCATGACATTACTATACATGACTTTCTGAACTCTCTTGAGAAGTCCAACTGCCTCTGGAGCCAAATAACCGAAAGTGTCAAAAGCAAAGGGGATAAAAGCATGTCCATTATCAATACATGCTTTCTCATGCTTTGCTATATATCTTACCTGAGGCCGCTCTCAGCGCTGCCTGGCCAACTGTTAAAACACCATGTCCAATGCCAACTAACGGAGAAACACCCGTGAGGTCAACACATGCATGTTTACCATTAGCCCATCCAAAAATAAGAACATCAGCTGGCCTAAGTGTAGATCTCCCTTCAAGTGGATTAGTCAAGAAATTGACTTGCGCCTCTATCTTTGCTGAAATCCTAGATCTCCACAATATGTCATATAAAGTATCCCTCACATGATCATGTCTATATTTAAACCCATGATCTACCTTGTATTGGACTGCATGTTCCCCAAACGAGACTAAACATCCAGTAATGCAAGAAGGACACTGTGTGTCAGAGGGGTAAAGAGGAATCATTAACCTGTATTTAAGGATGGACCGATACTCCACACGTGACATCTTCTACTCAAGGCCCTCAATCGAAATAGCAAGAAGAAAATCTTGAGCATGCGCTGCTTGAAGGCAACCAAGGACCGCTTTTTGTCTATCGGAAAGCTCATAAACACTATCAATGTCCTTAACTACTTTACCAAAGAGAGCACTCGCCAGGTTGCTTTGTGATTTTTTTTTTTTTTTTTTTTTTTTTTTTTTTTTTGGGGGGGGGGTGTCCTTACTGGTAAAGATGCTAAAGTCATAGTCAGGAAGAGTTACTTTTAGTGCCTGCAAAGCCTTATAGAAAATGTCATCCATGCCTTCAACCCCACTGTCCCTTAAAATGTGATCTTGTAGGCCCCAGGATTGCACACGAGATGCTAGGAAAGCATATTGCGACGCCTCCTTAGCAGTGTATAACCCAAGGCCTCCATATCTAATAGGTAGAGTAGATAACCTCCATTGGAGCTCTCCAAAAAAAGGACCCCCAGTCACCACAATGCCTTCCACCACCTCTCTCAAGCCTATATCAAAAATATCTATCGCAGTTGTAGTATATTCCGGGTAGCAAATTCGAAATCCAAAGAGCAGCTTGGAGATGGCCATGCAAGAACGTAAAAGTAGTAATTCACACTGAGGATCATGAAGCCTGGATAAAACCTGTATTAAATCCACTGCTTTTTCTGCCCTACGGATAACAAGTTCTTTCATTAAATTAAAAATATACACATGATTTCGATTTTCTCTCTCTCTGAAAAAACGGCAATTTACCTCTACAAACTCAACCTCAAAATAGTTCAAAGCCTCAGATTTGATTCGGTTTGTGAGTATGATAATTGAATTTTTCCGCCGTCTAAGGATGAATTTATGATCCTTCCCGTTGGGGACGAGATATATTGATTAGTAAAGTTTGTTTACTCGCCTTTTTATGTATATGTGTAGTTTGTTTATATGAAACTGAAATATCATAACAGAGAAAATACTGAATAAGGAAAATGTTGGATGCGTCCAATCTTTGGAAACTGCTATGAAATTAGGAAGCAGGTCTCGTGTCGGGTCAGGATTATAGAGCTTCAAACTTGAATTTTTTAAGAAGAAATATTTAGATTGAGAGGAAATGTTTCTCTATTGTAGTAGATCACTTTGGATCTAACAAGGTGATGATTTTGACTGAAAGACGAAATAGGGGATTTAGATAATGGCTTGATTTTGGTTTTAAGATGATCTCTTGGATGAAGAAAATACTTGAATATGCTTCAGTAGGTGTGACTACTAAGAGTAAATGGTCAAAAAAACTTGGAGAGGATGTCTATTTGGATCAAATACAAAGCAATGACGCTGGAGAATACATGAGAGTTTCTCGATTCATAAGAGGTGGAGTTAGCAAGAAGTTCAGTGTTTATTTTCCTAGTGGAGATAAAAGAGATTTTTGGGCTTTAATAGCAGAGGTGTGTTTAAGGATTTTACGATTAACAAGCTTACTAACGGTGATGCGGGATCTCTTTATTCCGGCAATAACAACCCCAGCCTTAGTGATTCTTCTAATATAGAATAAAGATAGGGATTAGTGAAAATCTCTCACGTAACTGTTTTTAGGAAAACTTCCGGTTTCGTGAAAAAAGAAGTTACAAATTAGAAGATTTTTGCAGTTGAAGGAGATTCACATGCTGACTGCTGCAATGCTATTAGAGGAAGATGAATGGAAGATATCTCGGGGACCGGTTATTTGGGAAACCAATGGCATAATAATCAAGGTATGCAAGAGTCTGGATATCTTCCCTAAATTTTCAACAGTGGAATCTTCCATAATGGCTTCTGAATTATTTGTCGATTAATTCGTTAATTTCACGACGAATTAAATGATTAAAGATGAAGACTTTTTTTTTTATGTATCGTAACTAACCGGAACTCTAGTTAATTTACATAGTTTTTCTTAATAAGAATAGAGGCATAATGAAGAAGAAGAAAAATGATGTTTCAATGATTCTTAATAAAAATGGAGGCTTAATGAAGAAGAAGGAAAATAAGAATGGTAAGTAGTAAAAAAATATAATTTTAGTTTCATATGTGGTAAATAGGAAAAGTAAATTTGAAAAATTGTTACAGGCACATGGATGTGCGGTCCATCTAGTTTCCCCTTTATATGTATATAATGTAACCTATGTATTAGAACTATCTCTTTAATAATATGATTCTACGTATTGTCTCTACATCATCTTTCTTCACCCCTAATTCTCCTTAAACACGTTATCATGCACGAAGCTATACCGCAGAGCTAAATTGTATCAGTTGATTTTTTTTTTCCTACATGGAATGGATGATTTACATCAACACAGTTATACAATTATCGTCAAGCTAATGTTAAAAGTTAAGTTGTATCTACTTTCTCTTATATATATATATATTTATTTCTTTTTTTCCCCTATATTTGATTTAGTTTTTTGATTTTGGCATATCCAAGCCATATATATGCGAATCATATGCTCAATCGATATAGTTGTATGTTTGGGATTACATTTTCCTTCCTGATATACTCGTATGTTTTTTTTTTTCTGTGATTGCCCATCGACTGTAATCCTTGCGGAAAAGAGAAGAGGAAATAAAAATTAGGTCAGAGTAATAAACATCCCGATCTGGTTCAAGCCGACCAAACCAATACGCTCCAACCCGGTCTGGTCCACCCAACCTGATCTGGTCCACCCAACCTGATCTGGTCCACCCAACCTGATCTGGTCCACCCAACCCGGTCCTATTTTTGGTGTCCTGTTAAATCCGTTCCGGTTTTATCTATATACATGGGGAACCAAAGCCCATAGATATGTAACTATAACACTAATATGAGACTTTACATTGGATACTTGCTAGGCTTATTTATTTGTTTTTAGAACATGTCTAGTTTTGTTTATTTTTGTCTTAAGATAAGTCCATATCATATAAATAGTCAATTTAATTATGATTGTTGATCATTAAGAGTTTTGGTTTTAGTGTTATTTTATTCTCTTGAATATGATATTGGATATAGTTGAATGGTGTCTTTTATTTAATTGGTTGTACCAACTCGATTCCAATGTATTTATTTGGGGTTAAAAAGTACTTGTACCATTATTGCGTACTTGATATTGTTTCCCCAAATTTGAATGTTTAGTGGGACGTAATCCACTTGCTTGACTATAAAAGAGTCGGTAATTTCAAAAGATACATTGCAAATAAAATCACATGTATTAC
>JAJJWX010000789.1:0-13867 GCA_023529315.1 Papaver bracteatum | reverse complement strand
TCATCAATCACCTCACAATAAACTTAATGTTAGCGAAGATTATTGAGAATCAAACAATAGAACAAAGATGTTTGCCATTACTTTTATCTTTTATGAATAAAATCTCAAGCGAATACTAATTTATCCCCCAAATATAACATTTTACTAATTATAATTAATCACTAATCCTAATTAGCTAGCTATATTAGGAATAAAAATAATAATTACAGTGGGAGAACCTTAAATTGCTATTGGGACACCATTTTTGTCGTTGTAGCTATATCCCCTAATTAATTTCCATATCCCTCAATTGCGCGTTCTTTATTACCTATGTAGACCCTATGTGAAATATAAATTAATAATGCATTATATATATATATATATATATTGATACATTATTGACCTCGAAGATCTTTTGAAAAATGGTTCAATTCTCTTAATTTTTTGCTAAAATCAATATCAAATTGAATCTCATTTCTAATTTTCTTATCATCAGTAAAATTTGTGGTGTTGTTTTCTCATAGATCGTGGAAATTATTCAAAACGATTCTTTGCTTTAATACGTATTTATTAGAAACCCATTCTTGCAATTGCTTTTGAGTGGCATTTGGATTTATCCTTGCTGTGGTTGCATAATGCTCTTCAGATTTCATGGTCATTGTTGATTTTTTCACACCTTTAAGGTGAGAAGCCATATTGTATGATTTTTATTGTTAGTACTATGATTTGATATTGTGTTTATATAAGATTATTTTATTTGATAATAAATAAAAAATATTTAAAAAATATAATCACATCACATCAAAAAAAAAAATTAAACAAAGCTTTTAGTTGGCAACCTAACAACAAGATGGGCTCCGACACCTTTCTGAATAGCAATGCCTAATCTATGAAAAATAAAACTACCATAACCACTACCAGCGTCGATATTAAAAAAAAAACTTATTAATTTATCGGTTAATTAATATCACGCTTAATTAATAATTTTTGGTAGCCCCAACAACATTAATTTATAGAGTTTCTACTGTATTAATAATTTTATAACAAGTTTAAAAGTCATATGGTATAGCGACAATCACACAAACTCATTGATCTCACTCTTTCTTTGCTTCCCTCCTCAAGATCAACTTCTCTTCTATGACGACAAAAAAAAATTCGAACGATTAGTTTAAGTTGGTTTAACCAAGTCGACTTTGATCTCGTACTCATTCTTCTTCAACACATACTTTTAACTTAATCGACCGGTGAAGGAGTCCCTTCTATACTGTCACCGTGGGGTCTAAAAATGCATTGCTTGCAACACTTTTTTTGACATTTTTAATCGATTCAATTGAATGGGTATTTGTCGTTTTTTTCCCGAAATTGAGTCAACAACCAGAGATTCATCCTCTCTGACTACGGTTAGGAGCGATAAAAACGAATGAAAGTCGACCCAATTGACGGCTAATACAACATGAAAATTGTCAAAAAATCGTCACCTAAACTTTTAATTTTAATCTTGATCATTGATTGCCAACAAAATTCAGCCATGTCTAAAACTGTTACAGAAATGTTACAATATAAGTGTTACATCATTATAACGCTTATAAATGTCATAAAATAATTGTTACAGATATTGTTGCAAAAGCGGTTACAAATTGCGTCACAAAAAACAAGCCCCCTACTTTGGTCATCCCAACACCACTGAAGCAGACATCTAGTTGTTTTACCCCTAAAAAGGGTGTTATTGTTATACACTTACCTAGCATGCCCAATCTTTTTTATGTTTGTGATCCTAAGATCCATTAGGTTCTAACTAATGTAAGTTTATCCAATTACTTAACGGTATGTAGATGTCTTTTTTGAGTTTTTAGTTTTCGATATTCAGACTTCAATTTTGTATTATTAAGTAAGCTACTAACTATGGATCTTGAATTTAAGGGTTTAAATCTAAACTCGGCGAAGTAGGCTTACACTTACGCAATCTAAAGACACGTCTTATCATTTAACATTGACATTTTTTCAAACAGTTAATGCTTACGCAATCTAAAGACACGTCTTTTCCTGCATATTATCCCGCAAGATTCATGGAACATGGATCCACTTTTATCTGTACCCATCCAGATGCTAGAGGAGCGACCCATATTAAATTGGATTCCATACCGGAATATTACTTGGGAGAATAATCAGTGAGTCTAGCAGCTCCCTTTACAAAATTGAGATGTCACGGAGGCAGCAGTCCAATACGATTCAGTTGAGACCCATCGCGGGCCCCTAAAGGCTTAGTCTTATGGTCTTTCCAATCTATCATCTAGATTGGAAGTCCACATCAAGTAGAATACCCACCCAAGTCTTATGGCCATTCCAATCTAGCATGTAGATGCGCTGAACCATTCCGCGAAAAGTAGAATTGGTCGCGCTGAATGGAACAACGCAACCATCTCAACCTTCGGATAAAAAAAAATAAAATAATCTCGCTGAACTATCCTCGAAAAAGAAGAATTTTGGTTGCTTTGAATGAAACAACGCAACTATCTGGATAATAGTTAGCATTCAAAATATATCCGGAAATAGATACAGAAGAGAAGAATAGGCAACAGTTTTTGTTTAATCAAGAAGTAAAACTAGCACCATAAGGGTATATCAGCGAAAGAAATAGGGTGCAATACTGCAATAACAAGTAGCAACAGGTAATCGAAATAGATAGGGCTGTCGTGCGTTGAATAAGTCAAGTTTTCTAAGAACTCGTAACTCACTTGTTCTAGGTTTGTCTTCATGGAAGAATCAAATATCCAATACTCATCAATTGCGATTATCTGATCCTTTCACAACAATTGAATACTCCTACAAGCTGATCAATTGGAATGTTTAGATGTCATTCTTGGCTAACCATCCACCAAACCTTGTAATGATTTCTTTATTCTGCTCTACCAATGGCATTTAACTCGCCGACAGCAACCGCCAATGCATGCTCGTTCTGCTCATCCAATATCCTTCCAACAGCTTCACATCCTCCATGCATGCATGATTCACTTTCTCTAGAATCTAAAAGAAAAGATAAAAGCAATGATTTTATGTCTGCAACTACGAGTTCCCAAACTTATTCTACCTATTTTTTTATTCAATCTCCATCCTCGGCATCATATCCTAGTTCATCATCCCTCTTCTCGTCTATCTCTGCTATATCAAGAAATAAAGGAAAAAAAGAAAGTAAAGCTTCAGCTCCACCTCCAAAAACTACAAAAAGTGAGAATCTAAAACACCAACAATCTCTAAAGTTCCATCCACCTTTACAACCATAGTACCATAAACCACCTTCCTCAAATAAAAATAAAACCCAACAAAAAAAAGCAAACAATAAAGACACATTTATATTCCAGTTGACGGAAAGGATGAAAGAACTGATGCATACTCATGATAGTAATTGCTTGGCACTTCGTGCACTGGGGAACCGACTACCATATGAAACCTTGAAAGAGACAATCAAGAAATATTAGGCCCCTCTCACTTTCAAGCATATCCAAACAGAGACGAATACACCTGATTACAAAGTTATCATGCTTTATGAAAGCGACAAGTTGATGATCCTCAATCACAAACCATGGATCATTGGTAATCAGGTAATGTTTTTTTGAAGATTACGGTATGTATCGAGCCAGGGGCGGACCCAGGATTCACTTTGGGTAGGGCTGGAATGTAAAAATCAATAATGCGGCCGGAGGCCGCGGCAAATTTTTTTGGAACACATCATATAATTAGTGGCCAAATAGTGATCAACCCATTAAATAGCGAGGGAAATAAAAGTTAAAACGAACACAAATAACAACAAAAACAAAGTGATTACCAAAAGATATTTTTATACAGAAGAAAATATGAGCAGAAATGTATTGAGTAGAAGAAAATTATTTACTTTAAACATAACTTAAATTTTGATCACCTCATATTATGGGCTAACTACAACTAACATGTGGGCTAAACATAAAATTTAACCCAAATCTCTATACTAAAAATTTTTTAACCCAAAATCAGGGACGGGCTATAGCCACCTTCAGCCCCTTGCTAGGCCCGTCCCTGTATCGAGCTAACCCCTCTGCATGTTTCAAAAAAGCAGTTTTTTGGGCACAACTTTTATTCCTTCCTGAATATTTAGAGAATGAGACTACTATCAAGGAACTTTTGGCGCAAATAGGCTCGGTTCTAGAAGTTGATCTTATTGGTAAACTTATTAGAGCTAAACTAGAGATGGACCTTGAACAACCCTTTACACCAGGTATAATATTGAATCTCAGAGGACCCAGCTGGGTACAAATTGCTTATGAATACCTTCCTAACATCTGCTTTAGATGTGGCTTCTTAGGACATGTTGATATACTTTGTACTAGGTTTGTTAGTTACGAACATGGTTTGAGAGATACACAGTTTCCTTTGTTTACATATTAATAAATTATGGGTATCGAGACAAATCATCGATTAGATCAAAGAAAGTAAGAACACAAGATCTTAACGTGGTTCGGCACTAACGCCTACATCCACGGACAAATCCCCGAAGGGAGAATTATTATTGATCTCCAGATGTTTGATCATTCTGGGATAGTTTTACATTTACATGAGAACTCTTATTTATAGAGTTAACTAACCCTAGGAGATAATATAATATCTCAATATTTATTTTGACTAGGTAATAATATCTTGATAATTGATTGCATAATTATCTTAATAATCTCTGGCTTTATTGTCTTCAATATTTTTATGAGAACTATGACGGCCACTTAAACTTCTCTTCATCGATCGTCTGTCTTCATGGTTACCTCGTTCCTCATTATCTTGTATGTGGAGAATATATTCCAATACTCCCCCTCAAGTTGGACATGGAAAGAAACGTGGTGTAACTTGACCAATTAACATCATTGGCTGAACTTCAAAGCTTGAACATACCGTGTTGGTGTAACTTGAAAAATTGTTGAAAAACTTGAATCCATAGAAGTAAATTGAACAATTGTAGAACAAAAGTGTTGTATTCACCACTGAGACTTGAACTTCACCGGAAATTGATCTTCAAAAAGCGTTGTGGTATGACCAAGAAAATGAAGTCCTTCTAGTGGTGAGATGTTGAAAATCAATGGTGGTGAGATTTACACCGAGATTGTAAGATGGACGGACTTTCAATGTTCCCACTTGAATAGGTACCATTGGAACTGTGAGGATGATGAAGATGTAGTGGACTGTATAGAGCACGCCGATCCTCACCATCTATGTTCATGTAATTTATTGATTTGTAGGTGGATTTACTACATATCTTTATTAAAATAAATATCTCGAGTGTGGGTGTAATCACCACTACTGTTTTATCTAACTTTTGATTTGATATTGTGAATGTTGTCACACAATCACAACTTTCATTTTTATTACCACTACGTTGGTATGATCGACAAGGAAAAGAGATTGACCATATTGAAACGGATGGTCATAAGAGCGAGTTTTTGTGAATGCAAACTAATTATGGAAATAAGATCAGAAATGATCTTTTGAACAAAAAACATATTTTGATCGTTAATAGAGAATATATTTGGTTAGTGATTGATTACCAAAAATAATAACAATTGAAGCGAAATATTTAGGTCGATTCATATGACCATAATTGCGGAACAAAGATAATCACAAAGCATGAGAATAATTTCCAGGGAATATGGAAAATATTTTAGAAAAGAGATTACCAAAAATGGTAAAACAACACAACGAGTTGTTGCTTGACTTGAGTTAAAATCTTTGCACCTTTAATGAACACAAAAATGCAGCAAACCAAAGGCGTCAAATCGTATGCCAATTTATGAACTCTGATATTTTTTGGTAGTAGACCACGAGAATGTGGAAAATAGTTGTATTCAAAACAAATGACGACATTTTTTCCCATAATGGAAGGAAAATATATCGGAACTGAATCTGCAGGATATTCAAAAATGAAAAAGTATCTCGAGATTTAGTATCCATAGGATCTTTTACAGGAATATGGTATCCTAAGAAGATATTTAATTTTTGAATTAAAAAATAAGAACATCTCAATTAACGGAAACTTGGTTTTCATTAAGAAAACCGGTTTAGAATTTGAACTTTAATATCAAAACATCTTTGATGATCAGTAAAGATGCAATGGATGAAAAGTCAATTTGATGAAAAAGTCGATTTATGAGATTAAACTCGACCTTCCGATCTTTATAGACTATTTATGTCATTACAAACACATATATTTGGCATACAACAATGAAACATGACAAACGAAACAACGACTTGAACGTATGGTGGTCGTCCTTTTAAGAAAGTTTGTCAAGTGAAAACAAACTAATAATGAGATAAACTTGTTAAACTGATAAACAAGACTTGAATCGAGAGATATGAGCATACAGAATATTTAATCATCCAAGCGTCAATGGAGAAAAACTTAAAGTATTGAGCAAAAATCAATGATCACAAAAAGATCGAAAGCGGGCGATTTGAAGCTGGTCTCCCGTAGCAAAGATAGTTGTTGATAAAGATGTGAAGAATAACCTTTTGCTCGAAAGATATGTTTCCACAAACCAAAATTTATGATATAAGCCGCATCATTGATGGAGCAAATAAATCGTTGATAAATATCACAAAAAAAAAAAAAGTTAAGAAGAGCTATTTGATGATAACTCGATGGAAAACTTAAAACAAATAATAATCTACTTAGAAAAATATAGATAATTATCGAAGTTTAATCCAAACAAAATCGGTGAAAATGATAACAAGAAAAATAGATAAGCGGAAGCATTCGAAGCGGATCTCTCGCTCACGATACCATAATAAATTATGGGTATCGAGACAAATCATCGATTAGATCAAAGAAAGTAAGAACACAAGATCTTAACGTGGTTATGACTAACGCCTACATCCACGGACAAATCCCCCGAAGGGAGAATTATTATTGATCTCGGATGTTTGATCATTACTGGGATAGTTTTACATTTACATGAGAACTCTTATTTATAGAGTTAACTAAACCTAGGAGATAATATAATATCTCAATATTTATTTTGACTAGGTAATAATATCTTGATAATTGATTGCATAATTATCTTAATAATCTCTAGCTTTATTGTCTTTAATATTTTATGAGAACTGCACGGCCACTTAAACTTCTCTTCATCAGTACGTCTGTCTTCATGGTTACCTCGTTCCTCGGTATCTTGTATGTGGAGAATATATTCCAATACATATCATAAACTTAATGGAAGGATGAGAGCTCAAAACCCTAAACCAAAACACATAGGACAAGCTTTTTATTCTTTCTTGAGGCGGAGTGATGAAGGTTTTTCATCAAACCCATCGAGAATTTCCACACATCACTTATAGGAGATAATACAACAAAAAGCACAACGAGTCCAGGAAGAGCTGGGAAAAAACAACAACATTACAGTTTCTTCAACAAAGCACCTGAAACCGACTCAACTAGCACCCGAAGCGATTCAACACCAGTTCCATCCAAGTTGGCATCTATAATGAGCCACATCAGTCTGAAATGGACCCCATCTCCACCAAACAAGACGAACAACAGCTCTGCCAACTCTGCTCCAACGACTCAGATCGCAAAAGCCGGCCTCCACAAGTTCATGCATCAAAAAAAAAGCGGATATTCAGCAACAACATGTAAAAACAATGATTCAATACGGGGTCTCAAGCATGTTTGTCAACAAATATCCACAAACCAGCGGAGTTCAAGGCACAAGTGATAACTTCAACATTCGATCTCAATTTGGTGGACCAATTCACTTTGGTGTTCCAGTAACATCCGTTGTTATTCCTGACGCTGGCAGATCAATATTTTTTTTTTTTTTGATTGGTAAAGAATGTTATGTTAATGTTAGTTTGTTAGTGTTTGAGCGGAGACTCGAACCGCTGACCTCTTGTTTGAGAGTCAGGCTCCTGGCCAACTGGGCTAACACCAGATGGTTGGCAGATCAATATTATTCAAACCAAAGAAAACATCAACCCCACCTTCAGCTTCATCTCATCCCTTAGAGAAATAGCATATTCAATCACCACTGCACCCACAACCAACCTCGGCCCATAACCCAAATATCCAAGGGCCTACACCACCAATCAAGCCAAACTCTCTCCGACAATTTTTCAACCAAAGATACATCCTTCCTGCAAGACAAGGATGCCCAAATCAATATAGTGGTGTCAAACCGTGATGGAGAACCACATGTTAGAGTAACATAACCACTTCTTAAGCACAACCATTGAACCAACCACCCCCTCAAAACCTACACCGAAACACCCTCACCCAAGGAAATCTTTCATCTCACCTTAGCATATCTCCAACACCTGAATATGCAGCTTCTCCCACCACCTCATAAAGCAAGAAAACATGTCTTTGTTGCATCTCTTACCCCTCTTTCAACCAAAGAATCTCAACCAGCTTTGGAAATACCAACCACAGATTTCGTAAACCAAGATCCACTAGGTTTATCCACCCATACAACTCCATCCACCCCTTCAAACCAAACCCATCATTTTCTTCTACTACCCCTTCTCAAATATGAAGCAAATTTGAGAGAAACAGGAACAAAAAAGCGGTACCAGCTCAACAATGAATATATTGGCATGGAACTGTCAAGGCATTAACAATGCTTTGACAGTTCAAAAACTAGCATGAGTATACACGTAGTCACAAACCAACACTTTTTTTTTGTCTGAAACTTTTGCTAATGGTGTAAAGATGCATAATCTGTGTTCTTTTTGGATTTCATGATTGATATGTGGTGCCATGTATCGGAAGACAAGGTGGAATATGTTTAATTTATTGTAGTTAATCAAAACTTAATTCATGTCTTTGTCTCCTCTGTTTTACCTCCAAACCCGTGGATATTCACTGGAATATATGCCCCCCCCATCAACACTCGCTTTCTAAATCTTTCTCGGAATCGATTCACAACTTAATTCCCCTACACAACCTCCTTGTCTCATGATGGGGGACTTTAATGATCTGATCACACAAGAGGAAAAAAAAGGGGTACTGTACTCACACCAAATCAAACCCAAACTTTTGTCGATATGATCAACAACTTTGGCTTGATTGATTTAGGGTACCAAGGAGATCTATTTACTTGGTCGAACAAATAAGTAGGAGATGATTTCATACTAGAAAGACAAGATCGAGGTCTCTGCAACCAACTATGGCTAGCTGCTAACCACACTGCAACCATAAACCATCTACCTAGAATCTCTTCAGATCATACTCCATTGTTGCTGATTCAAGAAACAATTCCAAGACGAAATCGAGATGCATTCAGGATGGAACACATGTGGTTCCTACACCCAAAATTTGGACAATTAGTTCATCTTTCTTAGAACCAACTCACGATCCGTTACCCGGCACAAACCTAATCACCAAGCAACAACATACAGTAGTCAACTGAAGAAATGGGCAAAAGAAATATCCGGACATCTCCCTACTCTTATCGGAGAGCGCTAAATTATCCGGTCTTTGAATTTGACACCAATGTGCCATTGCTTCCATAGACTCTATGTCGAATGGCTACATAAAGAAAGGGATGCTCGAAATACCCAATTGGCTATATCTCTATGTCAGAATGGTTACATAGAGAAGTAACAATCTGAGTCAACCGCGCGGGCTCCACAACAACATTGGATCAAGATAATCTACGGACGGAGACGAGGCACGAGGAAATCGGGACAAGCGAAGCAATATGCATCATAAGAACACATACGGGCAAGTAATTATGGCAATGGCAACTCTCTCGAATCACAACAGCTATCGCTGCGGAAAACATGGGCATTCCTATTAACAACTAAATTGGCAATTAGGCATCAATAGACTAGGATATAGTTAAAGCAGTTAACGTCCCTTGGTACTTATTAGGAATTTTTCAGGAAATCAAGCAACTACTAGGAACTATACCGCAGGTTAACATCACACATACATATCGAGAGGCAAATCAGGCAGCTGATAAACTGGCAAATGATGCGGTCGACCAACAACAAAAAAACCCAACTGCATCAACAACAAGAATTTGGGACAACACATGCCCATTGTTTATTTCAAATAGGGTTTTGTTATCTTGTGCATCCATGCACAAGATAAGGACTAATCATTGCATTGAAAATTGCAAAATACAATTAAAAAAGAAGAGAGGAGATGCATATTTGCATTTAAGAATGCAAATGTTTATAGATTTTTCAAATTTGCATCTATAGAGAGTGAGATTATGCATTCTTCAATGCAAATATGCATCTTCTCTCTTATTTTTTAATTTTATTTTCGTAATTTTCAATACAATGATTAGTCCTTATCTTGTGCATGGGTGCACAAGATAACAAAACCCTTTCAAATATTGTAATAGATGATAGAAATGAGGTACCATCTAACCGCACCACGCGCATCGCATTTTAATCCATTAATAAATTACCACCTTTCAAATAAAATAAGTAGCAACAGGTGAGGGTATGCGTATGTAGAGTGTACAGGATCACCATAAGTGAAAAATACTTGAAACCCCCTACTATATGGGTTCAACATATACAAGCCCCACAAAGTGGATCCTCCACTATCAACTCCACTTTCCATTTTTGATATTTCTAGGCCCATAACTTTTATTTTTGGTGTTTGTTTTGAATTATCCCAGTTACGGCGTCAGCACTTTCTTTAATAAAAAGTGAAAATACCCAAAATAACCTCCATTATTTATAGTCGTTTTATAACGAAAATGTAGACAGAAATCCAATTCTCTTTTAGCTCTCGATTATTTTCCTTCAGTAGCAAAATTAGGTTGATTTCTTCTACACGAATTTTTGCATTGAAGAACAAGAGTTCGTTAGTCTGTTGCTGTGTTGAAGACGAGACGAAGAACAAGGATTCTTTGTTGCTTTTTATCAATTTATTGATGTTATTCAGTGGATTTCAGATCTGACGAGTTTGAGATGACACATTGTAGAATAACAAATAGGTTCATATCAATTTTGTCTTCTGTTTGTATCAAATAGGTTTGATTCATTACTTTTTCCGATTGATTGTTTGATTTCTATCTTCTACTGATAGATAATTTTTGTTTTGTTTCGATTTTTTTGAGTCTGAGAAGAGGAAGAAGACAGGTTGGAATAGAGAAATCAACGTAGGTACGAATATTTTAACTTGATTTTTACCCAGTTTTCAATTCAACTGATTTTTGATTGTTACAATTGCGATCTAGTTTTTTCACTTTTTTTATTTGGTTTTGATACTGAGTATGTTTTTGTTGATGATTACACAGGTTTGGTTGATACCGAGAAGAGGAATAGTAAGAACATTGTTTCAAGTAAGAAAACAACAAATCTAGGTAAGAATTTTATTTTATTTAATTTGAATCTGTTTTCATTTTTTTTTTTTTTTTAATTATTTGTTAGTCTTGCATGTCCGATCTGTTAATTTTTTTGATACTGAGAGGAGTATGAAGAAACAATTTTGTTTCAGTATAACAACTTCAATTTGATTTGTTGGACATGCTATTTTTTTGTTACATGATGTGTAACTTTAGGTTACACATATATATCATGTTGTATTTTTAAGCATGTGTAAGGAAGATGCATATGTTTTTTAGTTGCAGCATGTGTAATTTTAGTTTACACACATATATCCTCTTTGTATTTTAAGCATGTATGAGGAAGATGCACATGTTTTTTTTAGTTGTATCATGTGTAATTTTAGTTTACACATATGTATCATGTTGTATTTTAAGCATGTGTAAGTTGAAGTTACATATGTATGTCATGTAACATGTTTATGTGTAAATATTTGTATCGTCTATATATTTTACTCATATTTAGCTTCCCGCATAGAATATACTTCTCACGAGGGGGCAACGCCCCCGAGTGAATTGCGTTCGTTTTAAAACTTTGATATTGTTATTGTGTGTTTTGATATTTTTCAGGTTGTCATGGATTCATTGGTTCTTATTTCTTTGTTAGTTGCATTCTTTGTTGTTCGTTACTTTTAGATTTCATTACCCTACGCATGTAATACTGATATCAAACTTGATGAGTTTAAGGAACAAGTTTGCAGGAATGGAAGCGATTTACTCCACTTGGTATTATTTTCTTCTTCCGAAAGTGGGAAAGATTTTCCTCTTATTTGTGATTTTTCATTGCAAGCTCTTATATCCATCACAAATAGTAAACAGAAGATTGGTGTTGATATTTTCTTGCAAAATGTTCCTCATGTGGCCTCTTCCTCCAGCTCTAGGGCAGATTCTTGTATTTCTAGTGGGTCTAGTAGTATGTCTTCGTCCAAAAACAATTTTACTGTTGCAAGGTATTTGGAAGATAAAAACAAGCCTGCAAAACCTTTGTTATCGGATGGTTGGCCCAAGGTTCTTGGTGAGATTAGTCATGTGTTTGTTGAAGGAGTTAAGCAAGTCAGGGTTGCTTTCACCAAATATCGTCTTATGACCGGTTTCAAATGATTGTAACTCACAATGAGCGTTCTAGGTTCACGGCTATGTGTGCAGATGAAAAATGCTACTGGAAATTCCATGCAGCCTTCTATCGAATAAAGGAAGGAAATGTTTAGAATTAGTTTTTCGTGTTCTGTCATCTAATGCTTAGTATATGTTATGTTTTGTTATAGTATGTGTAACTTTGGTTTACACATGATATATTTTGCACCATATTGTTTTTTGGTTGAATTGTTTATAGTTTGTATGAACATATCCGAATTAAGTCTTATAACCTTGAGCACATTTGTGGTCTTGGTGGGCGTAACTTGAACCAAACATACTCCTGAACTTCGTCTAGTTTGATTGAGGAAAAAGTTCAGAAAAAATCTCACAAGAAGCCTAAGCAAATTTCTGCGATTTCCAGACCAACTATGGGATCAACATAGAGTACTATCAAGCATATAATGCTAGTGGAAAATTTTAAGGAGACGACGTTGTGGCGACGATGTCAAGTCCTACTGCACTTGGTATGCATATTGATGCTATAAGGAAACCAACCCCGGTAGCGTGATAAAGTGTGAACGTGAAAATAAACAGTTCCAACGGATCTTTATCGCATTGCTGCATGCATCAATGGGTACCCTGTTTTGTCGTCCAATGGTATACTTGGATGCTACTTTCCTTCTTGGTACATTCAAAAAGGTTGCTTGATGCAGCTACTAGGATCAAATGCGGTAAAGGTATGCTTTATGTTTGTTTTTTTTAAAACAACTTCGCTTGACAAATAACCGAGAGTTACACATGTGTAACTCTCAGTTACATTACTTTACTACTCGGTGTAACTAAGAAAAATAACATCTGTAACCTGATTACACATTTGTTTTAGCATGTGTAACTTTATTTACACATTGTTTTCTGTTTCGTGTGAAACTTATTATTCTTTCGATTCTGCACTTTTTTTTTTGCGGATTTTTCCCCCTTGCTTTTGCACTAGTCGATTCCGAGACGACGAAAAACTGGGAGTGGTTTTTGAGTGATTTGACTGAAGTCAGTGATGGGAGGCCAATCACCTTCCTTCGGATCGCCATGAAAGAATCTTGCAGGGTGTTCCACTTGTCTATCCAGATGGGTTCCACAAATTTCATGCTACTATCATTTGAAAAAAATATACTCCATCACTGTAACAGATCCCTAGGCACTCTCTTGTGATGGACCATTTCCAGGCGACATACGCGCTCGCACCCGAAACCATGCAAAATCCATAATAAGATTAGAGACTTGAACTGTGATTGGGTGGCTGATTACATCGAGACCATCCTACCGGAAGCATATGCGAATGCCTATTTCAAAGGTTGTCGGTATGGACGAACATCTAGTACTCTAGAAGAATCGTCAATAGGTTCTAGCCTCACAAGAAGATGCCCATCTTGCTCTTCTTGATCCAGGTTAATTGGTGT
>JAJJWX010000788.1:0-63694 GCA_023529315.1 Papaver bracteatum | reverse complement strand
CATTTCTTTGTTGTTCAATCTAAAAACACGAACCCATTTTCCTAATTGGCCTAGCAACACATAAGAGATTACCTTCGCACTCCACCAATTTCTACAGATCAAAACTAAGTTTTCCTAGATCATTTTATACAGATCAAACTAAGATGAGTATCATTACTTATTATCAAGGATAAATAAACCACGCACCAAAACCATGACCAGAGAAAATGTTCAACAATGGTTTGATATCTCATTTACTGCTCCAGGCTCGCTCCAGGCTCCAGCCTCCAGCCTCTTAGTTACAATCTTAGTGATCCCTAGCAGGCCTGGAATGTGGTCTGAGCGAAGCCTATTTCTGTTGAAGTAAAAGTCATGAGAAGGTTATACTTGAAAAATACTGGGGCTGATATTTATTAATAACAAACGTTTTCGACCATGGTGGTCTTACAAAGCAAAACACACAAAAAATATCAAGAAAATTATAACAAAGCAAAACACACACAAATAATCAAGAAAATGGATATGAGCACTGATATAGTTCTAGCAAATCAACACGTAACATCTCTCAGTGATCATAATCGTAAAGAGAAATAATAAAGGAATTCAACCCACACCATTTACAATTAATCAGATGAATTAGCGACACATCTTCCCCTACCGGCCAACTTATTGATGCCTTTCCAACCACCGTTGCAGGACATTTCGATTCCAAAATGACGACAACATGGGTCCCTGAGCAATCCACATTTCTCATTCACTCCGTTGCAAGGTAGACATGTTTTTCCAGGACTGCATTCTGTTCCTGGGCAGCAATGACCTCCGAAATCACACCTTTTATGGGCAGAGACACATGACTCAGCATTATGAGACGCCGAAAAGATGATAACCAACACAAAGAAAAAACAAGTAAACTTCTTGCTCTCCATAATATCTGATCTTGATGTTTTGAATTTCTTGTCTTATAATTTTGCTGGTTGTACTATTGATTGATACATGTATAGTTTGCTACCATATGCCTATATATATAGGATTTGAGAAGTTGACATTTTCACTATTCCTTAATTGCATTTATGTGCTATCACATGCGCTCCGAAAGAAATTATTTTTTTTATATTAATCTCGTACAACAAAGGTTCCCAGAAATTCGTTAAAACCTCGTACAACAACAAGGTTATGCTTCAAAAAAAAAAAAAAAAAACAAGGTTACTAGGTTAGGTTCCATTCTCGCTCTTAATTCCATATTATTAGTACTGACCTTGTCCATAATTGCACATGCCCATGTGCCATTATTAGCAAGGGTTTCAACTTCTAAATAACATGGACTTAAGTTTTTGATATCACCTTGCTAGAACACCAACAATTAATACTTTGGAATTGTTCATACAGGGTTTTATAATTTCAGAACATCGTGTCTATGGCTACGAATCAAGATCAATAACTACACTTCTTGTGTTACATTTTCGATTTATTGTATAATTTGGTTGCTCTGTAGTCTATATTAATCAAAGAGTTTCATTTTGAACAAAAAGAGAGATGAATATAACCGACCGAGAGACTAGCTATCAAGGGCACGGACATGGTCGGGCTGGGAGAGTCTGTCCAGGGGTTACGGGCTACCTTATATGTGCGTGCCAGTATCAAAGAAAGGAACAATCGTGCAAGAAAAATAAATTTAAGAGGACACTATAACGTACTAGTACAACCGTTGCCACGGTGGGAGGGCCGACCGAACAAGAATCTGAAGATGGCATTTGCCTGTGACTACTTTCGTCCCGTTTCAGAAAAAGTGATACTTTTGCTCAATTTCAGAAAAGTGATACTCTCGTTCCGTTCCAGAAAAGTGATACTTTCGCTCCATTTCAGGAAAAATGATACTTTCATCCTGTTTCAAAGTGAGACTTTCGCTCCGTTTTTTTCCTGAAACGGAATGTAAAAGTATCACTTCTCCAGAAACGGAAAATTAGTCGATCCATAAACCAAAATATACAGGGACGGAGCCAAAACGTCTCTGTGGAGGGGTCAAACCAAAAGCCTCTTTCAAAAGTCTACCTATCTAACCCCATTTCAGGGGGAAATACCAATTGTGCCATCTTATTAGCCCCCACAAGTTACCAAAATTTCCAAAAAACCAATCTATTTAGCACTGAGTTGGAAAACCAAGTGGGTCTAGGGATCCCATTTGTCCCTGTGTGCCTCCGTCCCTGAAAATATGGTTGTATGATATGTTATGCACTCCCTATGGTGGTTTGAAAAATGGCTATGTGTTGGAAATTTGGTATACTAATCTTGGTTAATGCCGTTAAATCTCCTAATACACATGATAGAAATCCAATATTCCGCAACAGTGACATGATTTCTCCCTGTCAGAAACACAAATAGTTTGTGGGAAAAACAACTAAATAATCCGGTTAGTAACCCATACGTGATTGCAATATCTTTTACTGTTTCAACACAGATTCAAGGCAAGGCACTAAATCTCAATAATAATGATATGCACACACAATCAGGTTGTATACAAAAACCAATTCTAAATGCTCTGTAGAAGTGAACTTTATCAAACAAAATAAGAAAATAAAGATGAAAAGGGTGCACCTTGATAATGAAATCAGTAATCAAACGATCAAATGGGTGTATTGAGGCGAGTAATCTCTTTGCTTAAGACACTTGATGCTCTGTATATAATGCTGTTACAGTTTAATGGCATGTGTCTCCAACATTCAACAATACCTCGATGTATTTCGCAGCACTTCGATTACACCGAATCAGCAAACACGAAAGTTGTAGCACAAACTCTCTTACAGACTTGAATTTGGAAAAATCAATGAAAGTTGAAGAAGTTCAAAAGTTCTCTGTATACAAAAATTGGTTTTTTATGTTTTTCTCTGTGCAAAACGGGATGAGGGAATTGGGCTATAAATCCTTGAAACAAGCGACGGTTAGGATCGGCCATGTCCATTGGATGACGTCCATTCATTATTCAAGTTAAGGCTTGTATCCAAACTATCAGATTTACAATCCAATGATTCTGTTTAGTATGTTCCCTAAAGGACGTGACTCCTGCTCCTTAACTGAATATTAGCCGTCCATCTCCATCTTGTTTCCCAACTAAACTTCCATTGTTTAGTTCCCAATTTCCATTCACTTTGGAAATAGTCTTGAATGGCCAATTTATGAATATATTTCCTACAATCCCCCACATGAATGAAATTGACTCACAGAAGTTTAAAAAGACAACTTTAATCCTAGATTCTAATGCAGACATTAGAGATTTATGCGCGGAACATCATTACATAAGGTGAGATAGCTTTTGGCTTTGAATCTTCCATAGCGAAAATCTACCGGGTTTACTAGTTGCCCAGTGAACGCGATGTCTTGAACTGCTCAACTTTATAATGTAAACCGATGCAGTAAATGCCACATTGCTTATTTCCTTACAAATTCGGTTCTCTGTTGTGTTCATTTCGACCCTGAACGATGTTGGTTTTCATGAGTGCTCTAGATTAACTTATCCTTATAGTTATCATGGAAGCGGCCCCACTTCTCACTCATATAGGTGATCTCCTATTTAAAAAGTATCTTGCCATACTTTCTTAGTCAGACTAAGCCATAGGAATCATTAAAAGAAATTCTCAACCTCTCTCTTGACAGGCAACACTGTTTCATCATAGAAATGGGAAAGAGAGTAATATCTCACAGTGTTTCCGGTGAGTATAAATCTATAACTTGGTTGTCCCTTTTGAACCTAGATAACCATGGGATCTCCAATCGCTAGGTTGGGTGTCCGCTATAAATACTACTCGATATTAGGCAATAATCACATTCCCCTCGATGATGCAATTACCATATCTCTAGGTAACCCTTTTGTAAACGGATCCTCTAGGTTATCCTTGGACCTTATATACTCCACTGATATAATTCCTTGAGATAGAAATTGTTGAATGGTATCATGTCTTCGACGTATGTGTAAATACTTACCATTATACAGCTTACTATGTGCCTTTGTAATAGCTGTTGTATTATCACAATTAATGTTTATTGCAGGCACCGGTTTAGGCCATATTGGTATGTCCTCTAGGAAATTTCGAAGCCATTCTGCTTCCTCTGTCGCTTTATCTAAAGCGATAAACTCAGCCTCCATTGTTGATCTTGATATCAACGTTTGTCTAGATGATTTCCACGATACCGCAGCCCCACCCATAGTAAATACATGGCCACTTGTTGCTTTAGTATCATCCGAGTCTGAGATCCAGTTAGCATCAATATATCCTTCCAAAATCGCAGGATAGGTTGTATAATGAAACCCATAATCCTTTGTATTTCTCAAATACCTCAGGACTCTTACTATGGCTTTCCAGTGAGTCTTATTAGGATTACTTGTAAATCTAATCAATTTACTCACTGCACATGCTATGTCTGGTCTAGTACAACTCATTAGATACATTAGACTACCAATTACTCGTGAGTACTCTAATTGATCAACAACATGTCTTTCATTTTTGAAGAGACAGACATTCATGACTAATGGTGTACTAGCCACTTTGTCATCATTCTTATTAAACTTCTCTAAAATTTTCTCAACATAATGTTCTTGAGATAATTTAATCCCTTCCAGAGTTCTAGAAATTTTAATTCCAATAATGACGCCTGCTTTGCCTAAATCTTTCATATCAAAATGTGTAGACAACATCTTCTTTGTAGACTTTATAATTTCTGAATTATTTCCCATAATCAGCATATCGTCTACATATAGGCATATCATAACAAACCCTATAAGTGTTGTTTTTGTGTAAACACACTTGTCACACTTATTGATTTTATACCCATTTGATAATAATGTGTTATCAAACTTTATATGCCATTGTTTTGGTTCTTGCTTTAACCTGTAAAGCGATTTCACCAACTTACAAACTTTCTTTTCTTTTCCGAGTACCACATACCCTTCAGGTTGTTCCATGTAGATTTCTTCTTCTAAATCTCCATTTAAGAAAGCATTTTTAACATCCATTTGATGTATATCCAGATTATACAATGTCGCAATCGCAATAAGAAATCTAATGGATGTAATCCTTGTAACAGGAGAATATGTGTCGAAGTAATCTACACCTTCCTTTTGTCTAAAGCCCTTGACAACCAGTCTTGCTTTATACTTGTCTATTGTTCCATCAGTTTTCAATTTTCGTTTGAAAACCCATTTATTACCTAAAGGTTTACAACCTAGAGGTAATTCCACTATCTCATATGTGTGGTTTTGCATGATGGAATCGATTTCACTATCAGTGGCTTCTTTCCATCACGGAGCTTCTGGTGTAGCCATAGCTTGTTTAAATGTTTGAGGTTCATCCTCTAACATACAAGCTATAAAATCTTTACCAAAAGACTTAGCAATTTTGCCCCTTTTGCTTCTTCGAGGTTCTTCAACAATTTCTTGTTCTTGTTGATCGGTTGATTGCGAAGTACTTGTATTTTCATCTTCACTAACATTTTTCCTTTTGAGAGGATTGTTAGTTTCTGGTTTCCATTGAAACACATTTTCAAAGAATACTGCATCCCTTGACTCTGAAACTGTGTTCACATGTATATCTTCAATTCCTGATCTATGAACCAGAAATCTATAGGAACTACTATTCTCAGCGTACCCTATAAAAATACAATCCACTATTTTTGGTCCTATCTTTACCTTTTTAGGACGCGGTACTGCTACCTTTGCCAGGCACCCCCACACTTTCATGAATTTATATGAAGGTTGCCAACCTTTCCATAATTCATACGGGGTTTTAGACTTTTTCTTGTGGGGTACCTTATTCAAAAGATAGTTTGATGTAAGTACAGCCTCCCCCCACAAGTTGTCGGGTGCTCCATCATTAATTAAAAGAGCATTCATCATCTCTTTTAAAGTACGGTTCTTCCGTTCGGCAATACCATTCGACTTTGGTGAATAAGGAGGCGTTACTTGATGAATAATATCACTTTGTGCACAAATCTCGTCTAGAGTAGATTTGTACTCAGTGCCTCTATCACTTTTCAGGATTTTAATTTTTCTGTTTAGTTGATTCTCAACTTCATTCTAATAGAGTTGAAATTTATCAACTGCTTCATTTTTACTTCTTAATAAGTAAACATGACAATACCTTGTACTGTCATCTATAAATGTGACAAAGTAGTTTTTTCCACCCCGTGTTTGGACCATCTTTAAATCACACAAGTCAGTATGAATTAAATCTAATGGTTTCGTATCCCTTTCAACTGCATGAAAAGGAGACTTGGTGAACTTAGCCTCAACACAGACTTCACAACTTTTAGTTGAATCTATGTCGAATTTCGGCAACAACTCCATGCTCATTAATTTCTTTTAATGAACCATAATTAACATGACCCAGTCTCTCATGCCAAATAGAGGACGACTCAACGGCATAAGCCAAAGGAGCGACCTCATTTATTTTAGGCATAACTGCCCTTACAGAGTTGTTTCCAGTTTTGTGCAACATTGCCTAGAATCAAACAGACAATCTGTGTCTAACAATTGAAGTCTGTAGTCTGTATGTCACTACACTAACTGAAAAATAATTATTGACAAAATTAAGGAATCAAAGTTCACCCTGGAAAACCTTAATTTCTAGGATGGAGATGCTAACGCATATATAGGTGTTCAAACGCACAGTATACAAACCTTAATATGTATAATATATGCCACTGAGAGTTAATTCCCACTTTGAAAGTTTAAGCATGCTATAATACCCGTTGTAATGTAACCAAACAGTAAAGCATCAAATCCAAAAAGGTTACGAAGTTGATTCACACAGTTCAATATAAAATTTCTAGTTTATAATGTCTAATTAATTTAACGAGTTCTACACCTTAACTAAGTAGACTGGCGAAGATTATATAGTATAAACAAATTAAAGATACTAAAGTGTCTTAAGATTGTTGGAAATTTGGTATATTAATCTTGGTTAATGCCGTTAAATCTCCTAATACAGATGATAGAAATCCAAAATTCAGCAACAGTGACAGGATTTCTCCCTCTCAGAAACACAAATAGTTTGTGGGCAAAACAACTAAATATTCCGGTTAGTAACCCAAACGTGATTGCAATATCTTCTACTGTTTCAACACAGATTCAAGTCAAGGCACTAAATCTCAATAATAATGATATGCACACACAATCAGGCTGTCTACAAAAACCAATTCTAAATGCTTTGTAGAAGTGAACTTTATCAAACAAAATAAGAAAATAAAGATGAAAAGCGTGCACCTTGATAATGAAATCAGTAATCAAACGATCAAATGGGTGTATTGAGGCGAGTAATCTCTTTGCTTAAGACACTTGATGCCCTGTATATAATGTTGTTACAGTTTAATGGCATGTGTCTCCAACATTCAATAATACCTCGATGTATTTAAAGACTTGATTACAATCAATCAGCGAACACGAAAGTTGTAGCACAAACTCTCTTACAGACTTGAATTTGGAAAAATCAATGAAAGTTGAAGAAGTTCAAAAGTTCTGTCTACAAAAATTGGTTTTTTATGTTTTTCTCTGTGCAAAACGGGATGAGGGAATTGGGCTATAAATCCTTGAAACAAGCGACGGTTAGGATCGGTCATGTCCCTTGGATGACGTCCATTCATTATTCAAGTTAAGGCTTGTATCCAAACCATCAGATTTACAATCCAATGATTCCATTTAGTCTGTTCCCTAAAGGACGCGACTCCTGCTCCTTAACTGAATATTAGCCGTCCATCTCCATCTTGTTTCCCAACTAAACTTCCATTGTTTAGTTCCCAATTTCCATTCACTTTGGAAATAGTCTTGAATGGCCAATTCATGACTATATTTCCTACAGTATGCATTCAATTTTCGAAAATTGTGCCTAAAGTGAAAGTATAACTTTTCTCGAAACTGAGAGAGTACATACGTTTTTTTTTTTTTTTTTGAGCATGTAGCGTACGTTTTATTTAGTTGCAACCGAAAATTAGTTTATGCATAAACCAAAATATGGCTACATAAAGAACGCGCAATTGGGGGATATGGAAACTAGTTGGGGGATATAGCTACATGACAAAAACGGGTCCGAATAGCAATTCAGGGTCACCCCTTATCCAAATATATTTTTTAAATCCTAATCTGCCCCTCACTAATCCTCATTAGTGTTTAATTATAATTAGTAAAAATGTTAAGTATTTGGGGGATAAATTAGTGTGTATTTTTATTAGAATGTGTGTGAGTGAGGTGAGAGTAGGAGGGAAAAAAATATTTGAGAGGGATTTTTTTTTGTGAAAATGGAGGATGATTGTGAAGAGAGAATTGCTACTAAGAGGTTGAAACTTTGATTCTTTTTTCTTTGAATCCACCATTGTTGCAGCTGAAAAAACTCGGTGCCGGCATGGTATTCAACCAAAAAATCATGCCGGCATTTGCTGGAAATCTTCAAAACCTATTTTTTTTTGTTCTAATCAGTCCACTTCCGGCACAGTTATCTAATTTTCGAGCATGCCGGCACTATTTCCGGAATAATATGTTGCTTAAATTTCTATGCCGGCACATGATAAAAAGTATCCAGAAAATTGATTTTTTTTTTCCACTTGACTACCAGCATGGATAGATTTATATCAAGCATGCTGGAACTCAATACCGGCGTGTTCTTCATCCTAAATAACCATGCCGGAACTTAGTCATGCTCTTACACTGGATTTCATATGGTTTTAAAGAGAGTTACTTAGTGTTTAGGTCGTATATTTGGACTCTATTTAGTGTTTGGGTCGTAAGTTTGTTCGTTATAGTGTTTGGGTCGTAGACCCGTTAGTTTTAGCGGTCAAATGGTCAGGACCTGGTCATGACTCTCGGTTTTACATAACCAAGGCAGACTGGTTAGGACTTCTGTCGAACATTTGATGAGCATGTTCTGGTAATGGTGTTTTCAGTCGACAAATACTCTTCTGCTATTCTCAAATTTTGAGCAAACTTATATTCAAAACAAACAAGACATATCTGATCATCAAGTCTTAAAAGAGACATCAATCTCCTCTCTACATTCCCCTAAAACATCAATAGGAAATCTAATTTAATGGCTGCAAACTTGTTTAATAGCAGCAAAAGCTCCCCTTTTCTTTACTGATTCATTCCTGTAACTGTGTCCAAATTTTAATCCAATCCAAAACCAACCCATCCCCTACTTCTTATGAAACTCTGAAATACATGTATAATCTCTTCGCTTCATTTGTAGTTTTAATGACAGAAACTTATCCAAACTCTGTATGAAACTCAACCCAACTCGACTAGTCGACTGTTCCCTCTTATCTTCGGAATCAAAATGAACTTGGAAATCGGTTACTGGATATCCGTAATTACTCCATTTTCTTATTGAAATCATGTACCAGTATACTATTACATCATCCATTCTCCTACCCAAATCTGATCCTTCCTATTTGTTGCTTCTTATTTTCATCACCATTTAACTAACAAAAAATTAACGGATGTTAAAAATTTGACCCTTTGACCGCTAAGACTAACAGGTCTACGACCCAAACACTATAACGGACAAATTTACGACCCAAATACTAAATAGGGCCCAAATTTACGACCCAAACACTAATTATCTCTTTTAAAGAGGGAGGAAGAGTTTTTATGTTTCATCCAGTTGGCTTCAGAGTAGCAGCAGCCTAGTTAGTAATCCGGCGAATAATTCGCGAACCGTACCGAATCAACCGAATTCGAATCATACGGACGAATAATTCAAACACCGAACATAGTACGCGCATTATATGGTTGTTTCGAATTATTGGCGAATAATTTTTTATGACGGAGGAAGAGTGGCGAATAGTTAAATCGAATGATTGAGACGATTGAATAGATCTTATTCCACTTCGCCATGACTCGGCGATTCGAACTGTGTTGATTCATTGAGTCGTGATCCAAGAGCATATCCTTCTATTTTTATGACTAATTAAAAAGATGTTGGTAGTGGGAGTTGAACCCATGACCCTTAGGTTGCTAAACAAGGCCCCAACCATTGAGCTATGTTGCTTGTTGTTGTATGTTTTTAATCTATTATGTATATAACACACAAAACTTGATTTAAATCATGCTTTTATTTCAATATAATCTTAAAAATCTACTTCCTATTAATTTGATGTATGCCGAATTTTCATTGCCGAACTCATATCTCAAAAACGAATTATACACGTACGTATGCCGTTCCGAACTACTGCCGAACAACGACCCGTTGACCGGATTTTTGACCGAATCCGATCTCTCCGAATCTGTATAATTCCCGTACGTATACCGTACCGAACTACCCTCCGTACTATGAATTGCTAACTAGGAGCAGCAGTAGTAAGATTTCAATTCACCCAGTTAGTTTCCATTAACTTTGGATGAGCGGATTTATTCTCAAACACGGATATTTGAAGTCATAAATAGAGACGTAATTACTTCAAACTCAACTCTCCTTTAAAGCATATGAAACGTATGGAATACACAAGTAAAAGCTTTCAAGAATATCATGAACAACATAAGATTAAGTTTGTTTGTAATGATGTACAAATTGATGAAAATGTTGAAGTTCGGTCAATACGTAATAATTTACAAACTGATGAAAAGGTGTATATAGCAGGGATAGACTCGGAATTTTTTCATTGGATAAGGCTAGGCTTCTTTTTGTTTTAACGATTCTTTTTTATTCATGTTGGATTTCATCCTTGCAGGATTCGCATGAACTATTTAGGATACTCATAAGGTTTTGATGCTGGGACAATGCCGGCACAGTTATCTAATTTTCGAGCATGCCGGCACTATTTCCGGCATAGTATGTTGTTTAAATTTCTATGCCGGCACATGATAAAAAATATCCAGAAAATTGATTTTTTTTTTCACTTGACTACTGGCATGGATAGATTTATATCGAGCATGCCGGAACTCAATACCGACGTGGTCTTCATCCTAAATAACCATGCTGGAACTCAGTACCGGCGTGGTCTTCATCCTAAATAACCATGCCGGTACTGAGGAACCCAGTATCGGCATGGTCTTCATCACTACCGACGTGGTCTTCATCCCTACCGAATGTAAAAAAAAAAAAAAAATGAGGAACCAGCAGAGAAGGAGAATGGAATTTGAAAGGAAGTGAGAAATGTTTCGAATTTAAAAAGTAGTAGGGTATTTTTATGTTTGATTTAGCTTTTATTGTTTTAAAGGGTAGTTTCGTATTTTTCCCCCCCAAAGACACCCCTTAGCAGAAACTATTGGTTGGGGGGAAGTAATTCATATCCCCCAATTAGTTTTGATATCCCCCAATTGTGGGTTATACATAAAGCAGTATGTATCATTTGTGGTGGTTTGTATAATTAATGTATATTTAATTTTCAAAAATAATGCCTAAAATGATAAGTACCTCCGAATTTTTCGTAAAAGTTATAAATTTGATATTGTTGTTTGTAATCGTTGCGTAATTTTTTTATAAGCTTTCCTACGAGATAAAATTAGTAAAATTCTAAGGTACGGATTTTTAGATATGTTATATTAAAGTTTGCTTTCCAATTATACCCTAAAAGATAAGATACATAAGGAGTTATAGACATTGGATTAAAATTGAGGGATATTTTTGGTTTTTCAGGTGCACACTACCAAAAAGAAATCCAATTTTTTTATGTCAATTGATGACTTGCAATTTACAAAAAAAGTGGTCATATAAAGATCCTCCTCGTTTCGCTGAGTCGGCCCAATTACAGATCTCTTAATATTTGTTGTAGATTTTCTTGTTTTGTTTTTTGGTAAACGTATTTGTTGCAGATTTACACAGCTGGTTAAGTTAAATATTTGAAAGTTAATGGAGTACTGGTTTTACAATAAATTAATTGGCATTACTAATGCACCCAGGCATCTAGTATTAGTTTGTGCTAATTTTATAATAGATATAAACAGCGGGTTAGGGGTTACATCAAATCTTGTTCTTTTATTGAAAGCATCTGATACACATTTATTTCTGAGTCTAACTTTGTGCACCCCTATAAAACCGGGGTGCACATTACTCCCCTCCCTATTGGAGGAATGGTTGGTCACAAAACCACTATTTTATTTTATTGATTATATTTTATTTTTTTTGAAGCATGGATTTTATTAGAGAAGATTAAATTACAACTTGTCATGGGTATGTGGTACCCACAGAGTCTTGAAATAAAATATGACTTATAAAAGATGGTATTGCGTGGTCCCAAATTTTGGTTGAGTAGTTTCCTATTTGACTTCCATCTGCTGCATTGTTTGCTAATCCGTCTGCCGCCTGATTTCCTTCCTTGTAATTATGTTGTATTGCGACTTGCGGGATTTTCCTAAGTCTACTTTTTATTTCTTCAATCATTCCTGCTATGTGCCAAGGTGGTACAGTGTCTGATGTGATGAAACGCAGGAGGTTCTCTGAGTCGGTTTCAAATAGAATTCTAGGCCATTGTCTCTTTGTTTCCGTTCTTGAGGCCAAGAGTAATGCCCAGGTTTCTGCCGTTAGGGCAGTGGTGATTCCCAGCGGTTGAGCCATTAACGGTCTTGCATCAGAGTCTCTACAGACGAATCCTTCTCCTGCAAATCCCGGGTGGTCTCTGGATGCTCCATCTGTGTTAATCTTTATCCCGTTGATGTTCGGAGTAGACCAACCTACCGATATTGTTGTTGTCCTTCTATTTGTTGTTGGGTGGCTGAATGTTGGTGTATCTCCTGGTATGATTGGTGGCGATGTGTGCAGTTCTCTGAAATATTCTAGTTGTAATTTTTGTGCCCAGGCTACGATTTGTTCCGAAGTTGTTTGTTTTTGTTGATAAACTATATCATTTCTTGATAGCCATTGATTATATATTTGTAACTTCCTGTTTTCACTCTGAAAAAAAGAAAAGAGAAAGAAAAAAAATTCACCAAGAGATACAAATTGTAAATCTGGACTTTATGAAAATCTTATGAATGTTTAGGGACCATGCTAATCAAATCTCTAATTATGATTAGCTTGTTGATAATGCTGATGATCATGGGTATATACATAGTTATATATCATCAAATCTCTAATTAGACTTACACTTTCTCTGGATCACTATATACTCAACTGATTGGTTTCAAGCTCTACATATCATCAAATCCCTAATTAGCCTTACGCTTTCTCTGGATCACTACATACCTAACTGATTGGATTTCAAGCTCAATTGAAAATTTCAAATTCAAATCAATCTTCCACAAAATCTTTGTTATCTCAATAATCTTTTTTCCTCCAAAATTAAACGGAAATGCTACAATAATTTTTCTTATAGATCCCGAAGAAAAAATAAGGGTTAATTAATGTTTGGGTCGTGGATTTTGGTATGCCTTGGTGTTTGGGTCCTAAGTTTGTCCAATTTAGTGTTTGGGTCGTTGACCAGTTAGTCAAACACATTTTCTAGTCAAACCGTTAGCAAAGTTAACAACTGTCAGTCTTAATATTTACATGTTTGCCATCCCATTTGAATGCTCGATGATTTTTCCATGTACCCTGAAAAGTTATCGTGTATATGAGATGAATGGTCTGAGATTAACCAATATCTGAGTTAACAAAGTTCGGGGACAGTAAAGAGGAGAACATAGAAATTAAAAATTATAATAAAGAGTTAAGAATGTGAAAACCCATATTTCATCATGGAAGAAGTAATTCATTTTGAGTTTCATCTGTTAGAGTAAGGCCCTTAATGCTCAAGATATGATGGAATTCCTTGTTGTTAAAAGAAGATATCATATTACATTGAATCCGAGTTGGATCAGAGAAGAGTGCGTCAAGATATGATGGAATTCCTTTTGTTCCTGAAAATGGTAGGTCTAAAGTAAGTGATAAATTTATAGCTTTGAACTGATATTCAATTTGGGTTTTTAGTTCATAAAAACGTTTGACACTAGTGAAGCTTTATTGCTGAAATTTAAATGATTGTTGAGGTTATTGTGATTTTGGATGAGGATGAGGATTTGATCAAGGTTTTGGTTATTTTTGATGGAGTTGGAACTTCATGTTACTCATTCTATTCCTCGGCATCCAAGATTAATCAGAAAATGAACCATTAATTGTCTAGATGAGGATTTGTTTTTCATGATCTGTTTCGAATAATTCGAATGGAACAACTCATAGATTTTTTAGCAGTGTACTTTGCAAATTCGGGTGTTGGATGTTAGATTGGTCCTCTCAAATCATGGTTTTATATAATAAGGAATTTCTTTGTTGGATTGGAATATACAGATAAAAGAAGATTAAGTAGGAACTTTAGATTCACATAAGTTTTAGAATTACCCCCAACGTGTTTACTGAAATGCCCAAGAACAAGTAGAATTTTGGTGATGGCAAATAGGTAAGTAATAACACTAACGGATGTTATAACTCTGGTAACTGGTTGACTAGAAAATATGTTTGACTAACGGGTCCATGACCCAAACACTAAATTGGACAAACCTATGACCTAAACACTAAGACATACCAAAATCTACGACCCAAACACTAATTAACCCAAAATTATTTTATATATAAAAATCTATGTAAATTCTGTGATACCTATCTATTTCAGGTTTAAAGTTTGTTAACCAAGTGTAAAGATAACAAGAATATGTGTTCGAAAATTCCACATCAATGGCGTATGATGGACTGGTTGAAGAGAAAAAAAACAAGATGAACTCAGCTAAATATGGAAGAATCTTTTTTTGGTGAAACTGCTGTTGGAATAAGTACAAGTGTATGATCAACACCAAATTGGAACAACGGAATGTACAGGGAAAGTTAGTTTGCATTTGGAGTAAAAATCACGAGAACGTTATACTTAAAAATACTGGGGATGATAATTATTAATAGCACACGTTTTCGACCATGCATGGTGGTCTTACAAAGCAAAACATACAAGAAATATCAAGAAAATGATGAACCATGAACACCGAGCAGTCCTATGTTTTCGCTAGACCAGATATAGTTCTAGGCTTCTAGCAAATCACGCGTAACATCTCTCGGTCATCATAATCGTAAAGAAATTCAACCCCACACCATTAACAATTAATTTCCTTAAGAGTCGACACATCTTCCCTCACCGACCACCTTCTTGACTCCTAGGAAACCACCGTTGCAGTGTCTACCATGTGTACGACGACAACATGGGGCTCTGCCAACTCCACATTTTTCATTAAATTCCTTGCAATATACACATGTTTCGCTACGTTGACTGCATCTTGTTCCTGGGCAGCATGTATTCTTAACGCCCAGACCACAATCTCTATCGACACCGAGACATGACTGAGCTGCAGAAAAATGAGACGCCGAAAAGATGATAACCAAAACAAAGAAAAAACAAGTAAACTTCTTGCTCTCCATAATATCTGATTTTGATGTTTTGAATTTCTTGTCTTGCGATTTTGCTGGTTGTGCTATTGATACATGGATATAGTTTGCTACCATATGCCCATATATATAGGATTTGAGAAGTTGACATTTTCACATACTCCTTAATTGCATTTATGTGCTATCACATGCACTCCGAAATAAATTATTTTTTTGACACATTTCTTCACCGTTTTGGTGATTTTATATTCACTTTTTGGGCGTTTTTTTTTCCGCTTTGTGAGCGATTATTTCTTCACCTTGATGGTGATTTGTTCATTCTTTGTTGGTTGGTTCATAACATGTGATTATAGATCCGAGAACATCGACGATTCAACACTGCATCACTTTGAGTTCATCTTCAACAAAAGGGATTTAGGGCATCCGGGTTTTTCGTTCATATATACAAGATTAAGGGCTAAGCACTCCTTTATTTTTGGAGCATCTCTTATTATAGAAGACAAACATTCAAAATGGTCGGAATTGATTCCGGATTATACCATCTTTTCTATCTACTTTTCATATAAAAATTGGGTACCTTTGCGGTATTTTGCTCTTTCTCTTCGCGAATTACATGTAATTGGTATCTTTATTTGTATTTGGGTTTTAATCTTCTTGTATTTTGATGTTCTTTTTCTTGTAAACAATCATGTAATCACCTTTTTGGATTGAATGAAATGTGGCCTGATTGTTCGTCAAAAAGAAAGAAATTATTTTTTTATATTAATCTCGTACAACAACAAGGTTCCCGGAAATTCGTTAGGTTCCATCCTCGCTCTTAATTCCATGTTATGTGCCATTATTAGCAAAGGGTCTCAACTTCTAAATGGTATGGACTTAAGTTTTTTATATCACCATGCTAGCTAGCTAGAACACCAACAATTATTATTACTTTGGTATATATCGTCATTTTCTAAACATCATTCAGAGTACAATAATTTCAGAACATCATGCCTATGGCTACGAATCAAGATCAACAACTACATTTCTGTGTTACATTTTTTCTTCTTCTTTTTTACTCAGAAAGGGCAAAATATATTGAGAGAAAAAAATCAATTCCTTACCAAGTAGGTAAAGAATAGATAAAAAGTCCTAGGTAGATTAATTGGGGCCTATTGAAATTTTATTTCCACCACAAACAATGATAAGGGGTGTCCAAATTTATTGAAACTTCCAAAATTACACTCTAAAAAATACTAATATTACTAAATTACCCTTCAACTCTTAATAATAAACCTAAAATTAAAATCAGTTTTCATTTCTCTCATAAACCGATTCTCCTCTTCTTCTTCTTCTCCCTCTTTTTTCATTTTTTTGAAACCAAAACATCGTGGATGATCGACGATCCAAATACGATTAATCGTTCAACTTTTCTATAAAATGACGAAACATACAAGAGTGAAGCATCCTACTAACCGGATATTTCCTAGTGAGGATAATCCTGGATTTTTGAACGAAGAAAACGGTTGAGGAAGTTGAACGATCTTCGATCGCACAGGAGGAGGAAATGGGTCGAATCAGGTACTTTTCTATGAACTGAATCCTCTAAACTAGGTTTTAGTAATATGCAATCGCTTAGAAATCGAAATTTTTGAAATCAAAACATTTCCGTGTTCACAGAATCAGATTACGTTAATGTCTATGTAACCCGGTTCCTTTTAGAAACGGGTTATGTTCTTACACTTATAAACCGATTGTTCTGCATGTACATTGTAATCGGAGAACGTTAATGTATAAATAGACCGATTCTTGTAGCCATTGTTTCTGTAACTAATTTTTGTTAGAATCGGATTACATATGTGTTAAAAAAAACCGATTGTGTAGCCTTAAAATTCTTATATGCTTAGTCAATAATCGGACTTTATATGTATATCGAGAAAACCGATTATTAGAATCGGTTTACATTAGCACTTAAAAACAATGTTTGTTGGTTTTATTATTAGAATCGGATTACATGAGTACTTTAATAAACCGATTTGTTATTTGTTATGTTATGTTCTGAATCGGATTATATATGTATATCTAGTAAACCGATTGTGTACCCTGACTTAAAAAAAAATGCATTCTATTCCATTGTTCTTTATTGATTAACTCCGTATTCTACATGCCAAACAAGGGAAACCAACACAAGCAAGCCGAAAAGAAATATAAGAGGAAACATGACCTTGCTTCTCCTCCTAAGCATTTGGCACCTCGTCGAAAAGACGGTCAAAATTTAAATGATTCGCACCGAAGGTCCACGGGGAGTAAAGCCAAAGGGATCAGCATAAATGACCCACCACCTGAAGCGGAGCAACCAACACACGAAGAATCTGATTCTGATACACCTACTGAACAAGAAGGTGGTGAAGAAGAAAGTGATGAGGAAGTTAATGAGGAAGAAATTGGTGGCAAGGAAGGTGGTGAAGAAGAAAGTAGTGAGAGTGAAAGTGATGAAGAAGAAGGTGAGGATGAAAGTGATGAAGAGATAGGATAAATTCAAGAACAAGTCCAAGGATGAGACGCTGAAAACCAAGATAAGATAGATGGTACGAAGAAAAAGAAAGGGGACCACATGCCCGACCCACTGAAGATGTTTTCTCGCAGCCCTAGGGATCCCGTTCACGGGTTATCCGGTGATGGAGGACAGATGTTATGGGGGTACAAAGACAGATGGGCCGCTGTCGTTTTCCATAAAATAGTAAGTAACTAAACCTTATGCTATGTAACATAATAATTATTATTCGTGTAGTGTTTTGAATGTTGTCCATCGGGTTTGTTTTGTTTTATAGGATCACAAGGATGACGTTCGTATTATGAAGCCAGGAACGTCAGTGAGTATGATGAGGCAATGGCCACTGCAAGGAATAGAAGCAACCATTGGAGAAGTTCCGGAAGAAATCGATCTAGTCAATTCAACGGGTTTGATCCCCACGATCGACAATTTGGACCTTGGTTACGACAAACCTCTTTGTTCCGTCTTTGCCGAGAGAAATTACGGGGAAACAGATACTTTCACTAGTGGAAATCAGCAGTTTTGCGACCGACAAAGCAAGTCATTTAACTCATATCTATGACTTGCTTTGTCGGTCAAAGAAAGGGTCGTTGTTTGAGCGTCTTTTTCAACTATGACGTGTCTTTGGGGGTCGTTCAAAATCTTATATCAATGACCGATTTTAACGGTCAATAATTTATGAATGACTTCAATCAGTAATAGATATAAATCTTAATATAAATTTTTTTTTGATTCAGATTGGCTATCTGGCCTAACTGAATCTGACTAAATCTGAAACCAAACACAAATGAAATTCAAATGAGAATCAAATGAAACTCAAATTAGAATTCAAATGAGAATCAAATGAAACTCAAATGAGAATCAAATGACACTCAAATCAAATAAAAATGAGAATCAAATTAAACTTGCACACAAATAATCATTCAATTTAACATTCATTGATTCATTGGTTTCAAATTACACAAAGGATTAAAATCTATAGTTCTAGGATTCGATTACGAAATGATGAACTAAAAAACTATTGATTAAACAACAAAATTATAAACTCCGATGATGATGAAGAACTTATTCCTACTTCATAATGGTGTACCTGCACAACAAAATCCATCAGCTGATTAATGTTGGGAGGTCACAATACTCAAGAAAACACTTATAAAAACAATAACCATGCCATGCACATGAGAGGACAGTGATCTATAAAGGTGGGTATCCTAACCAATATGATGTCAAATCTATTTACCTGCCTCTGTCCAACATCGACACAAAGGCACAAACGTAACTAGTTCATTAAGTCACGACCTTGACATATCTCGAGCACAAGATACAGAATGGGTTATACATGGAATACAAGATACAAAATGGGTTATACATGGAATCCTAATGTAAGAACGGTAACAGGTATTGCAGGTAAGACTACAAAGAGGCCCCAAGATGAATAACCAAAAGAACTCAACAGTTTTGTTCTTCCTATTGATAAACTAGTTGCTATTAGCGCAGTGATTGAGAAAAGCATGAGGAAACAAATACCTACTGATGAACCCATTACTTCCACAACATGTGTTTAAACAATAAGCACCAGCAGGATCACAAACCACCATGTACCAATACCAGCAAAATAGAGAAAATAAGCACCAGTGGACATACATCAAACCTACATTAACATCTCGACTAAAGAGAATTCAAAAACCATCCCATGATAATGTAGTGTATACCTTATCAAAGTAAATTAACAAACATTATATGGCTAAAACTAGAATAATTTAGGAGAAAAAAGCCGGGCAAATGATAATATCTTTAAGTACTAAAAAATTACCACTGCTTTCTTATCGCCAAAAAGAATCCTATAGAGGTCAACATAACCAGTGCAACAAAAACAAGGATACCAATGGTGATATTTAGTTGTTTCTCACCCTTATCAATATTATCCTGCATAATTTGATATATCTCTGTTAAGAAAACTTCTATCAACCTAAAGTACTATAGAGAAGAATCACAAAGTTTAAAGTTGCAACTGAAAGAAAATTTGTTTTGTTCAGATGGCAGAGAAGTAACTTACATATACCTTGAACTTGTAATCAGCCAAGAAAGGAAGGTTCGCAAACTTGTAAAGGACCTCAAATATCCTTTTCTGCAAGTCCAGGAATTTGTTGTTAGAGGGTAGAAGGAAAAAATCAGAAAGTCAAAACCAGCAAGCAACAAGTAAATGGACAGTTTAGAGATCAGATGCATGAATATTCACATGGAATTCAGAGATATTACGCATGTACCTGTTTCATCAGCCTTCTGCTTTTATTTCTCAATGTTAAACTTAGGCTTCCATGTTTTCTGTTTATACTCTTCTGCAACGTTGAATTAAGGCATTGAATCTAATTCCCACCAACACATACATCATATCAAATTATCAATATAAAACCAGAATCACGAAGAACCTTAAAGGCTTAAACCCATAAAACTATTTTAGACAATTTATTTTGGTCACTGCAAGAATGGAATGGAATGCCAAGACAGTTCTCCTTACGAAGCATCCTCTTTCAACACTTCTCTCACTTATTTTCTCTCACTAAGTTAAATACATGGCCATATAATATCAATTTTACACTCCACAACACAAAAATACAGAACAACTAAGTTAAAAGATCCAAATCAGTATACCTGGTATAGAATATGACACATATCAAAGTTTTCCTACTTCATTGTTGGTAATAAATTCCACTTCAAGCATTAGTTAGGTGCCGCAAAAAGAGCTTAGATTTTTAAAACCAAGTTCTATATCAAATTTAATTAAGATGACCAATCGGAAGTAAGTTTTTTTTTCCAAAAGGATAATCTAGATGCAATCTAACATCTCATCAATGTTCCATGGCCCAAATGTATTAATATCACACTTTAATTCAAGCGAATAGAAAAGAATAATCATTGCAGAAAGGACTACTGCGCATGTTGTGCATATAATCTATAAGGTGCAATCACTTATAACAAATTTCGGTAACTGAAAGCGAAGAACAAACCAGTAAGGCTTACATCGACGGTCAGATTTTAAGAACCATGAAGATGTTAATAGAATATATGTTGCACAAACCAAGTGGATTCAATTTAACTTTGGAAAAAAATATATATAAATGATGCTTACAGGTACTGGCTAGGTGGTGCATATTATGGTGCCAGTGCATCAATCAACATATACAATTTAAGCATGGTTGAGGCAAAAAAGTTCAGTGCAGCTGATATAATGGTTGGATCAGGCCTGTTCACAAAAATAAATTCCATATATGCTCTATATAGATAGTAAATCAGATCTTCTAACACACATAATTTTGATATGTTACATAAGAAAATTAATGTGTTAGCAACTCATTAACGCTAGAATCCTCGCAATCTCTATCTCTAACAGCTCCTGCTCCACTATACATACCACCACTAAATATTTAGTCTCACTTGAAAATAAAAAAACAAAGAGATATATAGAGTCTTCTGTGAGCCCCGCTCATAGAATTAGTAATGAATTCCTATAATTCCAAGTGACCAAACATTGTATTATTCTGTAAGCATGGAGATCCGAATTTGAAAAACTTTTGCATCAGTATTTTAGGTTAAACTATTCAGTCATACAAAGATCGACAAGCCATTAAAATTCTAATTCAACTAATTGTTTGCATTTAGTCCTCTTGGATATATGTAATAAGTTCAAACTTATTCCAACTAACTTAAATAATGTGATTCTATATTAATATGTTTCCATAATATTCTAATTTAATTCATATCGCACAACTACACAAGTGTTCAAGAGTATTGGTAACTATCTGTCGCTAACATGTATAAATTTCTACGCAACAATAGCTGTCTTTTAATTTTAAGGTAACAGATGGAATAGACAAAAAAAGAAGAAGGAAATAAGCCTAAGTAAAGAAACTGATGGAAATAGCACACGGCATGATAAGACTTCATTAGATCTATTCTTTTCAAATCAAAATTAAAGTCCAACCAGTTACATTTTGGTTACTTACAATACTTAATGAGTTGCTCCTGGGCTAAAATGTCTAACCGTTGCTTCAAGGCTTTGTTCTCCATTGTCAATATAAGGTGTCGCTGGTCCAAAAATTTAATCTCCGATGAAACTTCTGATCCTTATGCCTGCAAAACAACATTTGAAGTAAAGATAACACTACGTATATGAAAATAATTTCTTCGTCTGAACACAATCTCTAGCTTCAGGGTGGACTTGCCTGTAAAGCTTGAACATTTATTTCCAGCTCGGCAATGTATTGAAGTTTTCGTACCCGTGAACGTTGTGCAAATTGCCTGCACTTCAAAAGAGAAAATAAATTATAGATACAGTTAATTGTATATTAAAAGAACATTTCAAAGCTTCAGAGAAAAATATCACAATGCACTTAATGATACCAGATTTAACTTTAATCTTTTACCACCAAATTTTACATTCCTTTATGCTACAAACTTTCCCTCTAACCTCTTCAACTAAAATATCGATTCATAAGCTGAAGTTTGTAATTCAGAACATTCTAGTGGAAACAACCATACAATTGTACCCAAATAGCCATTTAGTAAAATCACAAAACCTAATAAAGAATGTTGTTCTGGAGTGAAATGCTTATGGTGGCCTATAACATGTCCATCTCTAACATTTATACCTCACAGTTGGATATATAAACTTTATAAAACAACTATACCTCATAAGCCTCTTAAGCTCTTTCCTAGATACATTCAACACCATCTTGAGCTTCTTGCAGTACGAGGAAACTTTGTCACAACGCCAATATGTGCCTACGAAAAAAAAGAAGGTTGAGAACAAAATGGAATGATATCAAGAGGTTACGGAAACTAGAATGCAAAAGGAAACAATTCACATTGAGCTTACCTTGCTAAGGTAAAGTGGAAACATTTCCTATCATTACTAGTAACCTGCATAAAAAAAAAAGACGTTTGATCTAGTTAGCTATAAAGTTTATACCAATATGAGAATTGGGTGTCCAACCTAAGCCTGGTTACGACAATATGGACACTCACATTTGTTACCAATCTGATTCCTATTTTATTTTATTTCAAAAAGTGAAGTTTATACCTATACCATAATCGACTAGTTAAAGCATCACAGATTTTTACAAAGCAAAATCCTGCCAAGAAAATATACTTGGTTGATATATGGCTCCATCTTGATGCAATAGCTCATAAACCTGCAGCCCAATCAACGATATAACGTCAATAACAACATATTAGGACAAATGCAAACAAACATATAGGAATCTCCTGTCAAGCCAACTTGTTTGAATAATGAAGATTAGCGCATCCATTCTCCCAATAACACTGAATGAAAAACAGAGGCACCATTCAATTAGTAATACTAGATGAAAAACGGATTAAACCCATAAATTTACTCAAATGGAGGGACCCTCCTAAGAAACGAGGTGGGAAATGGAGGGGCCCGCCTAATAAAATTAGCACTGATTCAACTAGGTCAAGCGGTCACGGTATGGGTCGATGACTCGGGGATATAATTGTAATTAAATTTTTTGTAAAACGACTGTTTTTAACGCTCTAATTTGTGCTCCGAAAATTTACTATATCTAGAACTGTTTTGACCAGTCCACGGTCCATTGACCGCTATTGAGGGTCGAGGATGTGAGTCATTAAAACCCCATTCTCCACTAGTGTTGCATCTTAGGTTTGGAGAACTGAAGATAACTCCAAATGATGCGAAGTTCATTACCGGGCTAAGAATCGATGGTAAAGCCGTGAAACACAAAGAGTACGCGCAAGAGATTGAGTGGGACAAGATTTACACGTTCACCAAGGATGTGTTCCAATGGGATGAGCAGAATCCCAAGTCATAGATGCTGGTAGGCACGACAAAGCAGAGGATATTTCATCTATCGAAGTTGAGGGACAACTTCATGGGAAAAAATAAGCTTCGTGCCGAGGGGAAAGAGGTGACACCAGAACGTATCATCGTCACGGCCAATGCGTATGTCCTCTACGTCCTGGGAGATGTTATCTTTCCCGAAGTTTTCGGTTCCCGTGTGAGCACCAACTTTATCCAGTTGTTACAACCATTTAACAAGATTCGCGAATACTCTTGGGGCACACCCATGATTTCACACACGTTGAACGAGTTGATAAAGGCTTCTAGGGCTCAAAGGAACCAAATCGGAGGGAATATGGCTTTTCTACATGCGTGGATATATTTTTACTTCCCAATATTTTCTCAAAGGTCTTTTGAGAACAAGGAATGGGACTGAACGTATTATGGAGACATGTACACCTACAAAAGTAAGCCGAAGTACCAAAAAAGGGATTATCTGAAGTTGAGACGCCAGTTGGACAACTTGACAGAGAAAGATGTTGTCTTTGATCCTTAAAAATTATTTGGCTAAAGGAAAAGGAAAGAAGGTTGGGTGCGAAGAGCAAAGTGATTATTGGGGGCTTTTGTTTCACCCCAAGAGGATATTTAATGTACAACCTGTCGAGAGTCGCAAGACAATGCCGTTATGTACAAAAAATCCCAAAGGAGCACAAGATGTTCAAAATCAATGAGAAAAAAACCAAATCATATGATAATGATATCGACATTTTTCACAAGCCTTTACCATTATGTGATTATTGGGAAGACAGAGCTTTTCACAAATATCCTCTGCAAGGTCCATCTTGAACAGAAGATGATTCAATTCCGGATTACATGACGTGGTACCTGAATGTTTCGCATACTCGAGTGATACGAGTAGATGAGAGGCCCAAGATAGAGGACAAGGATACGGCTCTCGAATTCCTGGTGCGTATTGTTACTCAACTACGGTTTTTTTAATGGTTTTAGCATTATATATTGAATATTTGTTCTTTGAAATTGAAACAGAGAAGACGAGTCGGGCACTTGATAACCCAAGCAAAGCTAGAAATCAGGTAAGGGAAAAATGTTAACGCTAATAAAAAGTTGATCGATGAATTGAACAGTCTCGAAAATGTAGAAGCTGGTGCAAATTTTGGGGAGCTGGAGGAGGAAGAGGATCCAAGGAAGAAGAGGAAGAGATACCCCCCCCCCCCAAAAAAAAATATGATTGAAGGTGCATCGAGCAGCGCCCAACCTGGTAAACGAGGATGCAGTGGGCGTGGTCGTTGTGGGGATGTTCATGAATGAATGGTTATATTCATGTTTATGTCTCTAAGTATGGATAATTATGGAGTCAAAACTTATGTCGTGTCTTAACTTATTGTCGAATTATGTTTGGTTATGCTCGTACTTTATGAATGACTTAATCAGGTATCTAGTTTATGAATGACTTAATGTGTGTGAAACAAATGAAGGATTCTTGCATTTTGACTGTCATAATCGGTTTACATGTACCTATATGTAATCCGATTCTCACAGTTTCACAGAGTCTCAATTACAGAATCCGTTTATATGTACCTTTCTTAAATCCGATTGTCATGAAGAAAAGTCCTGTAACTTGTTTTGCCAAGAATCGGATTACATATACCTTTGTGTAACCCGATTGTTGTGAAGAAAAGTCATGTAACTTCTGTAGCTCAGAATCGGATTACATATAGGTTACAAAAGCCCGATTAGTGAGAGGCACAACTTTTATGTTTTTGCAAGGAAATAATCGGACTATGTGGACATACATAAACTCCGATTTTTTAAATTGAATTTGAAAAAAATTGCCGTTGAGTCCTTATCTATATAAGGACAACCTCTTTCAGCCACTCCCATATCACACCCTTAGCCTAGAAAATGGAATGGGAGCCATATGAAGATTTGTGTCTCGTTAAATCGTTTTCTAATACGTTCCATGAACGTCCGAATGAAATCTATTCAATGTTTTGGAAGAGATTTAAAGAGTTCTTTTACGGGAGTACCGAGAATCCCAATACATTAAAGGTGCAATGCGAGAGTACGCAAAATTTAGAAACATGGTGTACAACTATCATCCACGAGCTCCTCTTAAGGAAAAAGTGAGTAATGCGATCATCTTTATACCTATGTCAAAAGTTTACATACTAACATTTAAGAACTCATTAAATTTTAGCTGGAACGTTTCAACGGGCTATGGAGAATTCATAATGGGGAAACTAAGTTCATTCACCAGAAAGAACATACAACGTTGTACCGACGTGCTCAGAGGTTAATTGACGAGCATTTGATGTGTCAAATTCTAGAATTCCCATAAATTTAAATTCTTGAATCCTATATAAAGTACTAATATTTCAAATATTGGGTACCAAAGCTAATTTCCCAAACTATGCAATGAATATTTTGTTTCTGAAAGTAAGCTATAATCGGATTATATGGATATATGTAAACACAGATTGTTGGAATCGGTTTATGTGGGTATTGATTAAACTCTGATTCTGGGTTTACATCTTCATTCAGAATAAACCCAACCCAGAATCGGTTTACAAATGCACTAACATCAACCGATTCTGGATCGAGTCTTTTGGAGAAAATAAATAATTTACGAGTGTTGATTATGCATTAATCATAGTTAATTTCAGGATTAACTTGATTAAACAATATTTAATTATCCGAATTACCACTAATTTAATAAGGGCATATTAGGTATTAACATATATATTGGATAAGGGGTTTCTAAGAATTGTTACTCAATGACCTTATTTTGTCATGTAGGTTATAGAAAAGGAGGTTATAATCCAAAGAACAATACTGCTGCAACAAAATACGGGGCAACCAACAAATGTGAAAGAAAAGCAACCACCGAAGTGGTCATCACCAACACCAGGTACAACTAAAATAAATTTCGATGCTTCTTACAAGGAGGGCGACACAATAGTGGGCTTGGGGTTCATTGACAGAGATCAGACGGGATCCTTTAGGGAAGCAACCATCATTCAGGCAGTGTCTACATCGATAATTATGGCAGAGAGTATGGAAGCACATGAGGCGATCAAATGGGAAGATCAAAAAAGACTTCAGCAGATAGTATTGGAAGGAGACAACCGGGATGTGATCAACTTCCTGGACGGAATCCCGGTGAAAATGGGCTGGCAATTTCAAAAAATACTGGAACAGGTGAAAGAAGTAGCAAACAAATTCAGCACATGTGAGTTTAGATACATAGGGAGACTGGGCAACGAGGTGGAAGATGAATTGGCAAAGGAAGGACGTCAAAGAGGATATGCGATCTACAACCAAACCAATATCACGTCTGTATTGTTTAATTTACTTTGCAAAGACTCTGAATTCCTTTCTCGGTCGCACAATGTAACCCGTAATAACGCGAGCAACGATTTAATGATCTAATCTAGTTCTACTTTGCTTAAAAAAAAAAAAAAAAAACGCTACCTGGTTTAATTGGGGGCCATTCAAATTAAATGGGGGCCATGATATTTTGTTTGCACCCAATTATTTTTAGGGGTGTATTAATCTTCCTATGAAAATACTATTTTACCCTTAGTCTTAAAAATCAGTTAAAGGCTAATTAACTACCCTAATCAAGGCTCCTAATTTATACCCTAAACAAAACCTAAATTCTAAAATCAGTTTCTCTTCTTCTTCATCTTCCTTTCCTCCCCTTTCTCTTCTCCACCACCATCATTAACGACTGTTTTGAAGAATTTTTTTTTCTTCAACCGAAAGCTATGGCTCCAATTAGAAGGTATGTGAACTTAAACCCACCTTGTATTCGATTTTTTGTTGTGTTTTGATTGTGAAATTTAGTTTGGTAACTGAAAATTGGTGGTTTCAGTGTAAGGGTCGTTAGTATCGAAATGAAAATCCCTAACGACTTTTCATTTGCATGTGGATTCGATGAAAAATCGTTAGTGTATTAGGATGAAGATGACGACCTTAATTCTGCTACTTCAACATTTTTTTCCCTAGAATAGAGTCGTTACCGTATTAGGTTGAATATGACGACCCTGTTTTGACGACCCTTTCTTATTGGTTAACGACTCTAGGTGAAAATTATAAATGGTTGGTTAGGATCGTCAGTATATCATAATATCCCTATGATGACTCAAACAAACAAAAAATTTCCTTTTTATACAGAGAGTTTGGAATCGAGAGTCGTATGGGTATTAAACGAATCAACTAACGACTATAGGTGAACATTATAAATAGTCGTCATGGTTTAACACACCACCTTGACGATTTTTCATCACCATTAAAAGTTGCAGGTTAGAGTCGTCACCATGTGTGTCAACAGTCTGACGACTTTTTAGGGTCGTTGGCGTATACAACACCCGACTATAACGACCCTCACTCTGAGTAGTTCCATAGTGACCATGAATCGTCCACTTGGAGCACCATTCAGACAATTTCAAGAGTATATGAGGTTTACCTGATTGTTTTGAGGTGCGAGTTCTTCATTTTGAGTATTGGTTCCTTCATTTTGAGCAATATGATCTTCATTTCCACCATTATTCATGGCTTCCTCCATTAACATCTCTTCATCAAACATCCAATCCATAGGATTAGTTGATAGGATTAGTTGATACAATCTTACCATCAACACAATCATGGTTGTTGTTTGAACCTTCAACAACCGCATTCCCTCCACTTGAATCACTCATTTCTAAAAATCCTATTTTTTCCTCTCAAAACTCCTCTTCTTCTTCTTCTCAAAACATAAAAACCCAAAAATTAATCCCAAAATATGATTTTTATCTAAACACAATTATCACACTAATCAACTTCATTAATTCTTAATACTAATCACTCAAGGGTATTTTAGCCATTTAGAAAGTTTTTTTATAAGGGGTGACCCAAATTACTATTGTGAGATCTTTTTTGTCATCTATTGATGGCCCCCATTTAATTTGAATGGCCCCAATTAAACCAAGTTAAGTTAAATATTTGAAAGTTAATGGAGTACTAGTTTTTTTTAGAATCCTATTTTTGGGCTCAAAAAGTCTTGGTCTTTCGGGGCTATTTTGGGTCACCAAATAGTAATTGGGACATCCCTTATCTTATTTTTGTTAATACTTAATATATACTTAATTGAATTAGTGTTCATTAGGTAAATTAACTAAATTAATTATGATTAGTATATGAATTAGGATTAACTATTTTACTAATTTTATGAAAATCAAAAAAAAAATTGATCAATTTTTTTTTTCTTTTCTTTTTAGTTTGATTAAGTAAAGGATTCTGAGGATTTTTTTTTTTAACTTTTTTGAAAATCAACCACCTAATATGGTGAAACATATCCTTCAATTACTCAGAATAATCCTATATATGGAGCATTTTGTTGATTCAAATCGGAAAGCATCCATTAAAAATCTGGGTTTTTTGCAGTTTCGGCTGGGAAACATCAAATCCCAGCCGCAACCAACACTTATTCGGCTGGGATATGATGAACTTCCAGCCGAAATACTGTATACGTCTGGCATAACATTACATCCTAGCCGCAACTCTATAATTTACGGTTGGGAAAACCCAGTCGTAATCAATCTCGTCTAGGAAAACCTTGTCGACCTATACGTTATATATTTTAATTATCAGAACCATTTACGGCTGAGAAAATCCAGCCGCAAGTCTTAGATACGGCTGGGACGTACGAGTCGTAAGTTCAATTGCGGCTGGGAAAACCAAGCCTTTTTTCATCCTCTATTATTATTTTTGATTATCAGAATATCTTACGGCTGGGAAATCCCAGTCGTGGGTGTACTAACGTCCGGGAACTACTAGCCGTGATTGTTTTCATCTAGGAAAACCAATCTGTTATCTAATTTAACGGTTGGGATTTCTAAGAACTCCTTACCGTAAACACCTTCAGATTTTATTTATTTTTACCGGAAATTCATTGAATCGGATTTTTTAACCATCCAAAAGCAAAAACAAATGATGGCTTTTCTTAGTTTTTCCTTTTTATGATAAGCGTTTTTCATCATGATGAAATTATGATCATTGTCTTTATCATGATCAAAGGAAAATGAGAAGATAATAGTTTTTGTTTTTCTTTATGAACTTCATCTTTATCATCTTCATCACGATTTGTCAATGAAAAGAGAAGGAGAAGAGAAGATTATAGATTTATGATTATATTTTTTTTGGTGAATAGTGAAATTTGAATAAGGGTATTTTTGATTTTTTTTCATATTCCTAGAGTCCCCCTATCCACCTTTTGACTACACTTAGCATTTTAGCCCCCAAAAACTCTTCCCCTGTAGCCCCAATGATAGTATTCTTTTTTTATAGTTAATTAATTGGCATTACTAATGCCCTCATGCATCTAATATTAGTTTGTGATAATTTACACACAAACCTGCCTATTATTTTAAAACTCATGGAGTAGTAGATATGAACAGCGGGTACATCAAATCTTATTTTTTTATTGAAAGCATCCGAATACAGATTTATTTCTGATATCATTGCGGATCTCTTCAATAAGTTCATATTATAATGATCGTTTCGTCAACCTAGTACTGTACTATGTTAATTAAAATTGTAACTACGGAAAATCCATAGTTACACCCACTTACTAATTTGACAGAACAAAGTTAAACTGACACCAATTTATCAATAGGATTTTGCTTATTGAACTTCTCCTCTTAATCTTGAATTTACAAATCACTCAAGAATACTCTCCGGAACAAAGCCCTCTCTCCTTAAAAATTATATTCCCACACTCCAAAAAATGATTCCACCCCTTCTCAGGAGGCTAAGTCTCCCTTTTATAGGCAAAATTACGTAGTGGAATACATCTCGATTTATCTCGGACTGACGATTTTATCTCGCTCAAAACAACTTTTATGCTTATTTTTCTCCTTAAAAACCGGTTCTTGTCGGGGACAGCTGTCCCTTTTCTTGCACAACAATCCATACTTCGCGTTATTACTTCGGGAAACCTCACTATTTCTTGGACAACAAGTCATACCTCGCGCAATCGACTTTGTGACCTTTCCCTTTTCTTGTGCACCAATCCATACTTCACTAGATGTCTTCCCGAGCAAGTTATGTTTACCTCGCTAGATGTCTTTCCGAGCGGGTTAGCTCTACCTCGCTAGATGCCTTCCCGAGCGGGTTAGCTCTACCTCGCTAGATGCCTTCCCGAGCAATTTCTGTTCTTCTTTGCTGACGGAGCCTCGTTCAGGCAGATCTGACAGTTGATTAGACTACTCACTTATACTCCTTCGGGAGTGGTGAATAATATCTTTTTCGAAGATTCTTCCTATTATCCCGCTCAATCTTCCTCGGACACGTGGCGCAGCGGTTTTCTGCACCCATATTTTGCCTTTTCTCGTTCCTTTTACGGGTACCAAGTAAGGAAAGAGAACCTCGCATTAAATTCTTAGCCTCCACGTACCCGGATTTTCCGCCATCTTGTCTCCCACGATTCTTGTCAACAGTCACTAGCCGGTTCTTCTCCTCGTGTAACCGCCTCTCCCGGTCATGCCTTGGTTCTCTATAAATAGTCTCTCTTCTTTACCTTTTCATCTTTTTACAGTCTTCTGTTCCTTCTTCCCCGACTCCGTTCTTCTATAAACTATGTTCGCTTTCTACTTTCCTTAGTTCTTCCTCAATCTTTCCTCATCATCTTCTCTTCTTTCAACAATGGCACCCAGAAAATTTCCCCTTGTCACTACATCAAAGCATCTTGAAGATTTCCAGGTTGATTTCAAAAAACTAGGTTTAACTCTCTCGCCGGAGGTAGATTTATCAGTCACGCCTCCGGTAACCGCAACCAAACAGATGGAATTGAACAGCCGCTGGATCGGGGCAGAGACGTGGTCATCTACCAGGATGATTGCCACTTTGGGTCATTTGAGAGCGGGCTTAACCTTTCGTCTGTATGACGCCCGGAATCCTCTTTTCTGTGAGATTCTTGCTTATCTCAACAGGGGAGTCTTCCAGCTGAACAATAATTCAATTCGGATATGTAACAAATTTGTGAGGAGTTCCTCTGGTGGTTCGTCCCAGATCCTGGCTGTGGCAGAGAATTTCAACCCTTCGGACTACATCATTACTTCTTTCTCGGAGAATTACTTCGACAAGACTCAAGGTCGGAGAAGGAAATATCAAGAATGGGGTGTTGCTCTACATAGGAATTCCCTGAAGGATCCTTCCAAAGTTATTCTCTTGGATGTCGAGCCCGTTAGTTCTTCTCTTGGATGTCGAGCCCGTTAGTTCTTCTAAGGAGGCTCCCAAGGGCCCCACTCTGCGTCTGAGTAATGATGAAGACTGGATGATGTTCCCAGTCGTTATTGAGGGCCCCATTGTCTGGGGTTATGATGAATCCGGAAATTCTCGGGAGGGCCCCCTCCCAAGTCACGTTAGCCTCGCTTCCTTTGAGCCTTGGAAGTTCTGCTGGTCCGAGAAGCCCTCCAATGTAAGTTCGTTAATCTTTTCCCCTCGTTTTACTTCGTTTCCTTTTATCTGTGTTTCTTCTTATTATTATTTTTTGTAGTACATATTGCCTGCTCCTGGCCTACTTAAGGATAGATCATCCTCTACTAATAAGTCTACTGCTGGGTCTCCAATTCCCGATCAGGTATTTCATCTCCTACTTCGCTTTTGATGTTTTATTTCACTTTCGAAGTTTAATTCTAATGCTTTGTAGGAAGAGGAATTCGTTGAGCCTCCCATTGCTTCTCCTCGTATTTCTAAAAAGCATGAGCGCCGAGAGAGATCCTCTGCTACTGATGCTGCTAAGGTACTTCGCTATTATGTTTATTCCGAGACGACTCTCCTCTTCTCGCTGCCTTAGTCTCTATACGATTTAAAATTCTAATTCCCCGTCTTCAGGTTCCTTCTCAATCTGTCCCTCCCGCCGAGCTTCTCAAGCGGCGCAGAGTTTTGGACGTGGAGGGACTCACTCGTGTAGCTTCATCCAAGAATCCTGCCGAGCGTCCTTCTCCTTCTTCCAAGGGCAAGCCCGAGGTACCCCCGGTGCCTACCCCTCTTCCGAAGATCCCCATGCCAACTCCTCATATCATTGTCGAAGATTCCCTGGATAAACCATCTGCCGGAACTTCCGGAGACCAGACTCGGAAGGTCTTAGAGGTAGAGGACCCGTCCTACGCTCCCGATATGGATTTTTTAAGAAACGCCTTCATCTTGACTCGGAATGCATCCTCCACAAGATCCGCAGCCATGGAATCTGTGATCTCATTCAGCACTGACACCTTTCTGGCTCAGGATCAATCCTTCATATAGAACGCTTCACTGAATCTATCCACCAATCAACACGCTGCCATCATGGCCCTAGTGAGTGTTGTCAATCTCAAATGCCTTCTCCTTACCAATCCCTATCTTACTTCGCGTACTTCGCAGGAATTCAACCATCATATGGCTCAGCTTGTGGATATGAAGGTTTCCCGCGAGAATTTGAAGACTTCCCAGGAGCGAATCCGTGACCTTAAGAATGATCTTGTTGATGAGAAAGAGCGCTCGGCCCAGAAGGATCAGCGGATTTCAGAACTCAGCAGTAAGTCTAACCTCCTCCCAGTCTCTAATTCTATCTCGTTCTTATCTTTACTATTCTGTTATTTTCGTCAAGCCCGTTCAGCGAAGTATTATGTGAGTTTTGAAGAGGCCAAATCGACGGCCGATGATTGCAAAGCGGAACGAGCAAACCTTCTGTCCCAGATTGATTGTTATCTATCTAAGAATGAGATCTTGAGCGAAGAACTATCAACGTCATATTCCCTGGCTGAACGTTTGGATAATGAGTCTGCTAATAATGAAGAGTTGAATCTCCATCTCCACGAAGAGAATAAGCGTTTGAAGGTCGAGCTTCGACGAGTCAATAATTCCCTCACTACTTCTCGCAACCTACATTCCTCCTCGATGGATCATATTAGACGTCTTGAAGAGGATAAAGATATGGTTATTAAAAGGAAGGATCGGTCCGAGGCTGAACTTCGCAATCTCAGGAGTGAGCTTTATGAGTTGAAACTTCAACATGAGAAATTGAAAAATGAGAATATTGGGCTAAGAGAAGAGAATGATGGGTTGAAAAGTGAAGTGTCCTTTGTCCTGGCTCGCTTGGAGAGACTTCAAGGCAAGAAGGCAGCTCATATTCCTCCTGCGAAGAAGAAGCTGGTTATTCCTCCTAGAAGCGGTAAACTTGTCATTGGGTCTCCTGATGATGACAGATCCTTGTCTGGCCATGGGAATGACGTGGATAAATCGTCTCTTGAATTTCACAACTTTCTTGAGTCATAAATATCGAGGCTTGATCATTTTAACCTTGACGTTCAGAAAACTTTAAATTCAGTTATATCGCAGAAAGAAGGTAGCTCTAGGTGTTATCGTTGTGCTTCGCACTTTGCCTTGATATTTTGGTTTCTTACTTCGTTGTTTTCTTACAGAGTCCGAGGAGAGCATGAAGAATCAAATTATGCACCTGTCTCGCCATAGGGATGGCTTGACCAAGGAAGTGTCCGATCTGAAGGAAAGCCTGTCATCTTTGAACGAGGACTGTGACCATATGGAGATGGATTCCGGGAGGATCGCGAAGTTTACTCGCAGAAACGCGCAAGAGGAAAAAGTGAGATTTGTCACCGAGGTTTGCAATTCCCATGGCATCGACGTTCCTGACATGAATCTCAAGATTTTATCCGATGATGAACCCGCTGTCAACTCCGAGGCTGAGAGCGAAGATACAGAGTCTTATGAAGACATTGGGGGTCCTCGCCATGAGGTTCCTCTAAGCACAGGAGGCCTTAATGACGATGGGGCTGGTGCCAATGCTGGAGTTGGTAACAATGATGGGGATGCGGGATTTGATGGCAATCTTGATGAAGAGGGAGTTAACAATCCCTGATTATTTGCTTTGATGTTTGTGATACTTTGGTTCTTTGTCCTTCTAACACTTTATCTGGGCGCTCCCAAGCTTTGGGGGCATGACAATTTTGCTCTTATTTTTCCTTAATATATTAGCTTTTCCCAGTGGATGCTATTCATTTGATGCGCTTATATACAGCCTACATGTTTGTTAATGGTTGCCTTTCCCTGATATTTCGGAATCAGTCCAACATACCAAGTATATACGTGATGAAGGAATGAACCGAAGAATAATTAATGTTACTTAAGTATATACTTGCCCCTTATTCTTAAGGTTTTTCCGAAGTAATTGCTCTTTTGCCTTAGTGCGAAATAAATGCTCGAAAGAATAAAATCGTATTTAAAGTATATACTTGCCTCTTATTCTTTGGTGGATTTATGTAGATTACCTTGTGCTTTTAGCTCCACTTGTCATTACTTTCCTTTCCATAGTTGTTTCTGCGAGTCGATCTCGCATTATTATCATCTCGCTGCAATTAATATTGTTCAGTTCATAGCATAATCGAGTTAGTGCATATATCATCATGTATAAGATTTCAGTTGCGAGTGCTTCTTATGCTTTGTAAGAAGTACTTCTTAGAATTGTATGGATTGTGCGGTCAATCTTCATAATGTGGTTGCTTTTTTCTTTGTAGTGTATACCTTCCTCTTTGCAAGTGTACACTTGCCCTTTTGTTTCGCCTCAGGTCTCATATATTATTTTATTTTTTTACATCTCTATAATCAGTTCGGGGTCTTATTTTGCCTCCTAGTTAAGGTCTTACTGTGCCCCACCCCGTTGGTCAGGGCTTTTCGACGAAGTCTCAAGCGCTCTTTACTCTTGCGAAGTAAAGATCCATCAACCTCGCCTTATCTCGCTCATTGAGGTCTTATATGCAACAATATCACAGGCCTACCTACTCCCATGAGCACCAGCCCCGTAACATTGCCGACTTTTGTGGTCGCTCAGCTCCCTAAAGGAGGGTCCCGTCCCTTCCCCTCTGAGTACCCCCGTGCTTTTGGGATTAGGCATCAGTTATTTCGTGACCTCGTTCCCTTTCGCCGATATGTGCTCCTGGTTACGAAGTCACACCCTAGTTGGGGTGGTTTTGGGACCGAGCGGAAGAACTGCACCAGGCCATCTTCTTCTCCACTGGTTAGTTCCTACACCCCTTACCGAAGGTAACCCGATTGGGCCCTTGGTGGATGGGTCTTACGATCGCCCCTAGCTGGTGGTTGTTAGACACATCCAATATTATCTCGTGACGCGCGTGTAGGTATTACATTTTCCCCTTGAACTTTGTGCGAACTAGGTTGCACGCCATGAGGTCTCAGCCTCCCTAAGTAGAGGTTTTATATAGGACTTACGATCGCCTTTTATTCATCTTGTGTGGGCCTTGAGATGCCTCCTAATGAGGTCCAACCTGTTTCCCTTGCACTTGTATGCATGTATATTTTGAATTCACGCCTTGTTCTTTTCCTACTAATGGTGATCTTTTATTTATGCTTGATAGATGTTCCATTCCATTTTCTGTTTGTTCACAAAATAACACATACATTCTCTTTGAACAACCCTCTACGAGTTGCTTCCTTCTAAGGATAATACTTCTTAATGTAGATTGGATTCCACGGGTGGTCTAGTCTCCGCCCTTGCCTTTATGCCTCGCCATATATGATGTCTCCGTTGCTATCCGTGTCCTTTCCTTCACAATCTGCGAGTTCATACGCTCCATTTCCTACCCTCCTTTTCACGATGAAAGGTCCTTCCCACGTAGGTTCCAGCTTTCCTCCATGTCCCCTTTGATATGGTGGTATTTCTCGTAGAACAAGTTCCCCCGGGATGAAACTCCTCTCCTTCACTTTCTTATTGTACTCGCGGGACAAACCTCCGGTGGTAATTCGTCATGTGTTGTAGGGCAATCTCCCTGTTTTCCTCCAAGTCATCTAATTTTGCTAGGATCATGTCCGAGTTTAGACCTTTTTTCCAGGCTTCTCGTTTGGTAGTGGGGAACATGATCTCAGTAGGAAGAACTGCCTCTACTCCATATGCCAAACAGAAAGGTGACATCCCTGTTGCCTCTCGTCTGGTAGTTATATATGACCATATCACTTTCGGGACTTCTTCGCACCAGTTATGGTGATGCCCGTCTATTTTCTTTTTTAAAGTGGATGCTATTGTTTTGTTCGTCGCTTATGCTTTCCCATTATTCTGTTGGTATAGCGGAGTTAACTTTGCGGACTGTATCTTAAAAGTTTTAAACAACATCTTCACGTTCTCTCCCTCGAATTGTATCCCATTATCTGAGACTATCTGCAGGGGAATTCCGAATCTGCATATGATGTGTTCAAGTATAAAATCATATATGTCTCTGTCTCGTGTATTTTTTACTGGTTTGGCTTCAACCCACTTCGTGAAGTAGTCTGTTTCCACTATCAGGTATTTTCGCTGCAAGGTTCCAGCAACAAATGGTCCCACGATGTCTATTCCCCATATGGAGAATGGCCACACACTTAGCACAAAATTCAAGTTCGTCGATGGTGCGTGTATACGTTTTCCGAATCTCTGACAAGCCTCACACCTCGTTGCTACACCTTTTGCGTCTTTATGCATGCTTGTCCAGAAGTATCCTTGCGTTTTAGTTTTGCAAGCCAATGACCTAGCTCCGCTGTGATTTCCCGCGTCACCGTAATGTATTGCCTTCATGATTTGCACCCCTTCTTCTTGTGACAAGCATCGCAACAGTGGTCCTAGGAATGATCTCCGATATAGGATTCCTTCTCTTAATTCATAGTTGGTAGACCTCCCCTTGATCTTGTGCACCTCAAATCTGTCCCGAGGTAGTTCTCCCTTTTCGAGGTACTTGTGAATAGGTGTCCTCCAGTCGTCTTCCCCCAATTCGTTGGATATGCTATCCCCAATTACCATTACGATTTTTTCATCGTCCAACTCGTTAGTTACTGAGGGTTGCATTAACCTTTCAATTCAGATATATTTCTCCGAGGTGTCTTCTATAATTGATGCAATAAATGCTAATGTGTCCGCATGTCTATTATTATCTCTGTTTACTTGCCTCCAAATTATATTGGTTATTCTCTTTGAATACTCTTTCACGAGTTGCAAATATCGATTCATCATTGCATCGTTCGCTTGATACCTCCCTTCTATCTGCCTGACTACCAGCTGAGAATCGCTAGTTATTCTTATTTCTTCCAACTTCATCTCGATAGCTAGCCTCAAGGCTTGTATGACTTCCTCATATTCTGTCTCATTGTTAGTGGCTTTATATTCCAGTCGGAAGCATAATACTGTTCTTTCTCCTTTTGGCGAAGTAAAGACTATTCCCATTCCTCCTCCAGCGCTATTGGATGATTCATCCAAGAATATTTCCCATCTCCTTGGATGATTTTATTTCAGTATATACGTAGGATCCGGACGCTCTTCATCTATATCCAACATCTCTTCTATTCCTTCATCTTCTTCTATTAGGAACTCGGCCAGGAACTCCGCAATTATGTGTGATTTCGTTGAAGTTTGTACCTCATACTTTAATCCGAATTGATCTATTCGGGTATTCCATCTTTCAACTCGCCCAACTCTCCTCGAATTCTTTAAAGATGACTCTATAGGGATTCTGGTTAGAACTTTTATCTTGTGAGTCTGAAAATATGTTATTAGTTTTTCTGATGAGTATACCAGTGCTAGAATCAAATTTTCTATCTTTGTGTAGTTCTTTTCAGCAGCATTGAGTGTTTTACTGACATAAAAGATAGGCTTTTCAACGCCTTCATCTGTCCGAAGCAACACTGAACTGATGGCGTTTGGTGTAGTTGCGAGACAAATCAGTAGTTCTTCATTTGGCTCGGGCTTTTGGAGAATTGATAAGTTGATAAGATACTCTTTTATATTTTGTAGGGCCTGTTCACATTCTTGTGTCCACGAAAATTTTGCTTCCTTCTTCAAAATGTCGAAGAAGTGTTTGCATCTATCCGAAGATTTAGAAATGAACCTTCCCAAAGCTGCCAACTGCCCATTTAGTTTTTGTACGTCTTTCACTGTTGCTGGTGATGGCATGTCTAATATGGCTTGGAATTTGGATGGGTCCACTTCAATTCCTTTCTCGGACACGATGTGCCCCAAAAACTTCGCTGATTCTACGCCAAATATACACTTCGCAGGGTTTATTTTCATTTTGTACGCCCTCATCTGTTCGAAGATTTCTTTTAAATCCTCCACATGATCTCCCGACTCCTTAGTTTTTACCAGCATGTCGTCAACGTAGACCTCCAGTTTATTGTGTACCCATTTAGCGAAAATCTTCTCGACCATCCGTTGGTAGGTTTCCCCCGCGTTCTTTAAGCCAAATGGCATCCTTGTATAGCAATACAACCCTCTGGGAGAGAAGAAATCCGTGTGCTCCTGGTCTTCCTCCGCGAGTGGTATCTGATTGTATCCACAATATCCGTCCATCAACGTTAGCCGCTTGTATCCTGACGCAGACTCCACCATCTGCGGTATATTGGGTAGTGGGAAGCTATCCTTCGGGGAGGCAGTATTCAAGTCAATAAAATCTATGCATATTCTTATCCCTGTAGTCTTTTTTGGAACTATTACCATGTTGGCTATCCATGTTGGATACTTCGCGGGCATTATTATTCCCAACTCCAGCATTTTATGTAATTCTTTCTCTATTTGTTCGTGGTAAGCAGTTGCTATCTTTCGTATTCGTTGCCTTATCGTCTTGATTTTTGGGTTTAAATCCAATCTGTGACAAGCGACTTCGGGGTCTATCCCCGGCATCTCGTTCATTCCCCACGCAAAGATATCAAGGTACTCTCTTAGCAGCTTTATCAGCCTTTCTTCCTCGTTTTCTTCCATCCTTGTCCCGATTCTCACCGTCTTCGTTTCAACTTCGCTACCCAAATTTATTTCTTGCGTGGGCTCTACTGCAGCGAAGTTCATGATCGGTTCTCCGAGTGGGGATGGTTCCTTTAATTGCTATAAAGGCTTATCCTTGTCTTCAGGAATTTCACTGGGAATAGCCCACCCTTCTTTCGCTTTGACCATATACACCATTAAGTCTTCTTCCCTCTTTGCTTCTTGTACTCTCTTCTTTTGTTCCTTCTTTCGCCTTATCTTCGTGTTATAATTGTGCACATCTTCGTCGTTGCACTCTCGAGCTTCTTTTTGATCTCCCTTTATCTCGCCGATTCCGCTTGGCATTGGAACTCGGATAGCTTGGTGGTATGTTGATGCTATTCCCCTTATTCCATGTATCCATGGCCGTCCGATCAGAGCGTTGTAGGGGGATTCCACATCCACCACACATACCGTTACCTCGGTTTCTAGTTCCCTTACGAAGATTTTCACGGCTAGCTCCCCTATCGGCTTCGATGCCATTCCGTTAAACCCATAGATACTATAGGTCGATGGTACCAGGTCCGAGTCTCGGTAACCCATTGTTTTGAATGTGTGATAAAACAGTATATCCACTGAGCTGCCCGTGTCCACCAGGATCCTGTCTATTTCCCATATTTTCATTTTCCTCGTGGAACTTTCTTCCCACTTCGTGTGTTCTCCGAAGTTCAAAGTGATCACCAAAGGATCTGTGTGCGAAGCTCCTCCCTCTGGGGCGTCTGTTGCCGAGAAGGAAATTGCTCGTTTTTGCCATTCTTCTAACGGCTCCTTCTTCACAATGTTGTATATCTCATTTCCTTCAAAATCCCGCTTGTGAACCCTTTGTAATATATTATCATGAAAGTTACGTATATTCTTTGCAAAGTGAATAATGGAGTTACAATTTAACCTTTGAGTTCCTCTATCGATTTCAATTCTGTATACTTTTGTTTGTTTTTGATCATCTTTCCGAGGTGGCGGCGGTGGTAAGGGTTCTGAGTCTGCCAAAAAATGCTTAAGTTTTCCCCTTCCGATTAAGCGAAGTATAATTCTCCAGATGTTTCTGAAATCTTCCGTGAGGTGTCCGTGAAAACAATGATACTTGCAAAAGTCACTACTTCTCACACTGGAATAAGATTCCACTCCGAAATTCTCCGGCGGAGGTATCTCTTCTGTTAGAACAATTGATTCCCATATCTTCTCGATCGTGGTGTTAATTTCAGGTAATACTACATCTTCGAATTGTGGTCTTTTCCCTTCGTATGACTGCCCTGGATTGTATCTTCGTGAAGTCCTCGGATTATCACCTCGGGACTCATAGTTCCGAGGTCTAGGATCGACATACCTCGGCTGTTGATCTATCCACTCTTGATCTCCACTGGAAACTGCTACCAGTTTCGCGGGGATTTTTGCCAAAGGTTCTACGTTCACATATTTCGTGTTATCTTATATCACATTCGCTGTTATTGGTAGCAGGCGCGAGTTCCCTTCCTTGGATTGAATCGGAGTGGCCTCAATGGCCTCCCCTTGCTTTTCTTCCAACGCCACGTACTCCTCCTGATACTCTCGGAGTTCACTCATTGATATTGTGTTGCGAATTACGAAAAGTTGTGTGTGCAAAAGGTCGGTTGGTATTAGTGCGTTCATGAAGGCCATAATAAAATTTCTCTCTTCTACCCTTCCTGCGAGTTCACTGCATACTGTTCTCCATCTTGTAATTAGACTTCGTAGGTTTTCACCTGGCTTCCTTCTCAAGTTGAATAAAGTTTCTATTCCATATCTTAACATATTATTACTTATGTAAGTTGTCAAGAATATCCTTTTCATATCTTTAAACGACGAAATCGAACCTTCCGCTAATCCTTCAAACCATTTTGAGGGTTCCCCGGTTAAGCTGGCCGGGAAATATTGGCACAGTACCGTTTCGTACCTCGCCCACTGCATTAGTGAAAGGGTATACTGTTTTAGATGTTGTACAACATTTCATGTTCCGTCGAAGATGCTTCCGAAGGTTGGAAGTGAGCACCTTCCCGGGATTCTTCCCCACAGTATTTCGTGCGAGAATGGCGATTTGTCAGCTTCCACAATTGCATCTGCCAGCTGCACTCTTCCTCCTCTTCGGGAATTGTTGAGTAATGCTCTTATCTCCTGCATTTCGCTCATAAATGTTTGGTTGACCTCGTCTCTTCCCTCATCTCGCCTTCGCTTTCCCCTCCTTATATCTCGCTCATCATCATCTTCTCTCCCTTCTTCTTCGTGTCTCATTCTCTCTTCTTTCGCATATCTCCTTGCTTCCTCTTGCCATTGTTGTTCACGTCGTCTTTGTCCTTCCCGAGACCTTTCCTCCCTTCGTATCCTTTCATCTTCTCTCCTTCTTTCCTCTTGCAGAAGCCTCTCCTCCTCCCAAGTTCTTTCTTCCTCAAACCGCCACCTTTGGTCTTCCCACCTAGTTTCCTCCAAAGCTCTCCTTAGCAACCTTTCTTCGTTGTTTTCTCTTCGACGCCTCCTTCTCCGCTCTCCCCTTTATCCTCCATGTTCATCTCATGGTATTCCTTCCCCCTAGGTTATGTTTTCTCCCGTACCGGCTTCATTTGGTACATTGCGAACAGTCATTTCTTCATGGAGATGGTTATTTCGTTGCATCAGGATCGCATTCTGCGTCATGAGTACGTTTCTTTGCTCCATTAGAGCTCTCTCTATTTCTCTTTCTAAACACAACACTTCTATGATCTGCTCTAATGTCATACTTTCTTTACCGGCGTCTCCTCCGTTTCCCTGAACGGGTTCCTCTTCCTCCTCCGTGGCGGTATTAGTGGTATGGATCGATCCTTCCCGATATCGATCCTCTTCTCCCTGTTGGGAAACACCTTGTCTTCCTCCTCTGCTCTACGTTTCTCCTATCTCCATCCTGCCTCCTCTTTCTGCTAGACGCAAGCTTCTCCTTGATGCAATGAGGTGTCGTGCTCGTTCCGGTACTCTTGCCATGGACAACCTGCTAAACTTTATTTCTCCGATTTACCGGCTCTTAACCAGATCTATCTTTCTTTCCTTCCAAGCGGCAGGTTTCAGATCTACCTTTCCTCTTTTAGCACTATCAGGTTTCCTTGACCACTATTCTTCAATTCTTGCAAAGTAACAACTCACTTAGTGATTTGTGTGATAACATATTTCCCAAACTATCTCAAGTGAGACCAAAATGTCACGGGTTCGATCCCTGTTTCTCGGAGCCAAAATGTAACTACGGAAAATCCATAGTTACACCCACTTACTAATTTGACAGAACAAAGTTAAACTGACACCAATTTATCAATATGATTTCGTTTATTGAACTTTTCCTCTTAATCTTGAATTTACAAATCACTCAAGAATACTCTCCGGAACAAAGCCCTCTCTCATTACAAATTATATTCCCTCACTCCAAAAAATGATTCCACCCTTTCTCAGGAGGCTAAGTCTCCCTTTTATAGGCAAAATTACGTAGTGGAATACAGCTCGATTTATCTCGGACTGACGATTTTATCTCGCTCAAAACAACTTTTAAGCTTATTTTTCTCCTTAAAAACTAGTTCTTGTCAGGGACAGCTGTCCCTTTTCTTGCACAACAATCCATACTTCGCGTTATTACTTCGGGAAACCTCACTATTTCTTGGACAACAAGTCATACCTCGCGCAATCGAATTCGTGACCTTTCCCTTTTCTTGTGCACCAATCCATACTTCACTAGATGTCTTCCCAAGCAAGTTATGTTTACCTCGCTAGATGTCTTTTCGAGCGGGTTAGCTCTACCTCGCTAGATGCCTTCCCGAGCGGGTTATCTCTACCTCGCTAGATGCCTTCCCGAGCAATTTCTGTTCTTCTTTGCTGACGGAGCCTCGTTCAGGCAGATCTGACATTTGATTAGACTACTCACTTATACTCCTTCGGGAATGGTGAATAATATCTTTTTCGAAGATTCTTCCTATTATCCCGCTCAATCTTCCTCGGACACGTGGCGTAGCGGTTTTCTGCACCCACAAAAATGCTTTAACTTTATAGTAGTATCATACATTATTATCCAATGCCTATAACATCATCATGCAAACATGACTCTTTTACCTCTTATCACGTTTTAAACAAGGACGCATCTATGCGGAGGGAAGAACTATGAAGAAGAAACCGACCTTGTTACCGCTGGGACAACATAGGCTGGTCCAGATTTGGGATAAGACGTGGCACAATCTGGACAATAGATAGGGGAACAACTTTAACATTGGGACTGGTATCAGGATGGAGAGGGGAATAACCAAAGGTTTGGATTGCTTATCCGGAATTTGGCCCATGTTAGTTGTTCCAGTTTTAGAGGGATAGAGAGGGAAATGATTAAACAATCTTGTATCACAACTTACAAGTATACCGACAAGAAGAAACTAACAAAAACAAATAAGAAAAATGTCATCCAAACAGTGCCGATAAAAATCTCTCTCTCCTTTCTCTCACTCCGTCTTGTTCTCCAGCAAATCCATCAAAACAAAATGGACTAGATAAGTTGGTTAGTAGATTAGTTTCGTTTATTCCTTGCCTTCTAGGTTAGTTAGTAGATTAGTTTCGTTTTTATTATGTTTTCTACTTATTTACACCGTTTTGGTGGTTTTATCTACTCTTTTGAGGTTTACTTTCGCTTTAATGGAGATTCTGGGTTATTGGGTTGGGTTTTAAGATCAATAATGATGCTCCCCAACGAAGAAATCTCCATATTTGTTGCCTCCGGTGATGAACTCTTCATCGGAATCTTCATCATCAACTTATCCGGCGATGAAATCTTCATCGGTGGTCTTTTTGACCACGAAAGACTCATCACTAGTTACAAAAGATTTGAGCAAATCACTCCTACTTTGGGAGCATTTCTTTCTAAAGAAGAAAAACAAACTAAATTGTTGGAATTTAATTCCGAGAAAATCCATCATTCTTCCGATTTAATCGGATACTTGTATTTGTCTTACTCCGGTAATTCTTCTCTTTCTCTTGTCGGATTCTCGGTATTGTACTTTTACGGTATGTTCTTGTTACTTTGTATACTCTTATTTTCGATCTTAAACTCATTATAACCTTGAAATCCATTAATGAAAAGGTTCCTTGTTTATCAAAAAAATAAAAAGGAATTGTAGCCCAGCTTGTTTCCAGGCTTCCATCCAATTCTTGTAAACTCTTTTCTGTTGATGATGATTAATAAAGCCTTTTATTTTTTCAAAAAAAAGAAGAAGGTAGGAGTAGTTACTTCCTCCGTCCAAAGTATGAAAGTGGAATTTTTATTTTGGCTTGTGGAATTAGATAGGAAGGTTTTAATTCCAGGTCGGTTTTCACATTATGCCTTTATTAGTAAAAACAAAATTAAGTATTGACGCGCGCGTTACAGCCCCAGGGTTGTCAACATCCATGTAAGAAAACTCCAACAAAACAAATGATATAAAAACAAAAAACAAAATTCCTAAACTGTATGAAATACCCTTTACTTTTATTCGTCCCAAAGCTAACAGAGAAAATAAACCCTATTCATTTTTTCGATACCGTCATTATCTTCTTCTTGTTCTCTTTCCTAGTCTCTGAAACATAAGAAGAAATCAGACCTACTTCATCCATCGCGAAAATCATCCTCCGATTTTTTATTTTCCCTTCTTCTCTTCGTCAATGGTTACTTACTTCAACCAATGAAACCAATTCTGACCTAAATCAGATCTACGAATTCTTCCTGTCTTCATCCGTAACGAAAATCATCCTCCGATTTTCGATTTTTTCTTATTATCTTCTTCAATGATTACTTACTTCAACTAATGAAACCAATTTTGACCTAAATCGTCTCAATTTTCTGACCAAAATCATCTCAAACAACAAAATAGTGAAGAAGCAAACTAAACAAGAGAAGAAGAGAGATGAAAAGTTAAAGAAACGGTGTAAAAATCTCCAAAAGCTAAGAATCGTATAAACTCTATGGTGATGGTGTTAATTTTTTTGATTTTTTTTTATGAAATCACGCAGGCATAAATTCTGGTAGTTTTGATGAAACCAAAAATGTTTTCATCATTTTTCCCTTGTCGAACTTGGTTCCACCTGAACTGTTGGTGTGTTGATTAATTCTGGTAGTTTTGATGAAACCATTTTTGGTTTCATCATTTTTCCCTTGTCGAACTTGGTTCCACCTGAACTATTGGTGTGTTGATTAATTCTGGTAGATTTGATAAAACCATTTTTTGTTTTATCATTTTTCCATGGTCGAACTTGGTTCCACCTGAAATGTTGGTATGTTGATTAATTCTGGTAGTTTTGATGAAACCATTTTTGTTTTCATCATTTTTCCCCTGTCGAACTTGGTTCCACCTGAACTGTTAGTGTGTTGATTAATGGTTTCATCATTTTTCTATTGTCGAATTTGGTTCTATCAATACTAGTTTGGTGGTGTTGGTTAATTCTGGTTATTTTGATGAAATTATTTTTGGTCATTTTGATGAAACCAGTATTGGTTTGGCAGTGTTAGTGTTTCTTGTTTTGGCTAAAATCAGTTTTGTTTTGCAGGGAAAATACGTGAAGATTTGTTTAGGTGCTCATTGACACATTTGTGTGTGGTGACTCCTAAAATAAAGGCTTTGATATAAAATAAGAAAGAGCATATGAAGTCCCTTGTCGCATGCCCATTTTGGAATTTCTACAAACCATTCTATGAAGGTGTAATGAATGAAGAGGAATTGAAGAAAAAAATGGTAGACGTGTAGATGAACTTAAGTACATATGACAAGAAAAGTCCAAGTTTAGTACCAGATTGTTTAAAGTTAAAGAGAACAAATGAATATGATATTGCAGACCACTCCCAAGCAGTTTTCTGTAACTTTTGGTCTACAAATGATGGAGCAAGTAACTTTAGTCAGAGATGAGCATTTTAGGAAGAAGGTGAACTCGTTTGTGAATAAATAATTTGGTGGAAAGTAGAAGATGAAATCTACGAACCTGATGGATAAACCATTAAAAGAATTATAAACGAATGCAAAAAAATTAGTGTACTTACATAAAAAATAGTGTACTTTCAAGTAGTTGTAAACTTAAATGCTTATAATAGTTTATAAAAGGTTTAAATGGTTTATGAATGGTTTCAATAATGATTGTCTCATTTATGTTTAACCCACAGCATGTTGTCGCAGAATGTTATGCATGTGTTTTGATGAAACCAAAAAGGGTTCCAACGTATTTTGGTTCCATTGTAGCAGTAAAATGATGAAACCAGAAAGGGTACCAACATATTGCACGTGAAACCAATAGGAAAAGGTTCGTATCACGACTTGGTTTAAACTCAAAATTTTGATATATTTCAAGGCATGAAACATTTTCATGTTCCAAGGGAGAATTCTAATTACAACGAAATATTAAACTATAACACGAAACACACCAAGGACCATTTTTTGGCGATCGACATTCGAGACTATGGTAACAAGTCATGATAATAATTCATAACACAACAAGCCAAGACAATTTTGACATAATTGGACAAATCAATAACGCAAAGTTAGAAAAGCAATGATGAAACCAAAAAGGGTTCCAAAATAATAGTAGAATTGATGAAACCAAAAAGGGTTCCAACATATTGTAGGTGATTATGTTCACTGCCTATATCCTTCATTTGAAGCAACTGCAAAATGCATCTCAGTCATGAACCAACCAACATCAACAAGTTCATTCCCTTCATTCTTCAGCTGATTTTACCGTCACAAACTCAATGAATTCAACTTCAATCACTCATTTCCACCATTAAACCCATCTTCACATAGTATACCTTGAGCAACCATGTTGTGCCTACACAATCAAGAGAATCTTGTTAGGTGTAAAGCCATTTTTAGCCTCAAGAACTGAAAGTTTTCTTATTTTCGAAATTGAAAGGGGGTAAAACAGGGCACAACCAACAGTACACAAACACATCATGAACATACAAAAAGAAAAGAAAAATAAAAAAAACTCTAGGACATCATAAAAAAATAAACCCTTCCAAAACTTAGTCCGCGACATAATAATTAAAAACTTTTGACTATAATTGTTATTTTACTGAATAGTTTGTAATTCTATAGTTGTTCCTTCAACCTTTTAACTGCTTATAGAAAATTATGACTTGATCCACAAATAAAGTTCAATGCAAGAGTATAAGTTACTAACTTGGTCCTAATATATAGTAATAAAACGGTATTAATAAGTTGCAAATGTAATCTACCACTACTTGACCTGTACGTTTCATGGGATCAAGAATATGAATTATAGTGGGAATTCAATATGAAATCAAAGATTCATGATACAATACATAAATCTAATTAAGTAACTTTTTAAAAGAAGTAACATATTTGTTAGCAATAAATTCTACTTTCACACCAGAAAATCTATCTTCCTAGAATCCATATTCAAAATGTCAAGAAGTAAAATTCAGTTCGTTAGTCTTTACCCAATTACTATTTTATACTCCTTTTCTCTACCGAAAAAGATGAAAGTCTTCCTAGTAAATATCAATGTCCATCAATCTAAAATTAGCGATCAATGTTTGGAACAACATTGGTTTTGTGTTCAAAAACTATATCACATCACCAACAACATAGGTTCCATTTACAATAACTCAAAAAATTAAATGAAACAAAACTTGGTTTCAACACATAACTATAAACCAACAAAACTTGGTTTCATCGACAAACTTTCAAAAACATAATTCAAATTCGGATGAAACCACAATTGTTTTCGTCGAAGAAAAAAAATCACAAAACTGAAACAAAATCATATAACACCATGAAGATCTATCGGATATCCTGTATCTAGTTAGGTACAAATTATCTAACTCTTTGAATTGGCATCATTGGTGTATTATAGTTAAAATTAACCTATGTTGTTCTTCCAAACTAACAATATTTCAACTTGAAACATACTTGTCAATTTTCAATACCAAAACTACCAACAACTAACCTACTAAATTATTATAATCCCTCTCACGAATAAATGGAACTCCATAAATTAATTGACACTCACACCTTCGACATTTGCATATATGTCAGGAAGTATGATAGTTCCTTTCTTGTTAAAATTCTTAACCAAAGGAAGACCAAACAACATTCACATCAAGGTTAACAAAATGACTAGTAAAATTACCTTGTTCTGTATCAGGATCATTGATTATAAATGAAAAAAACGAAGATCAAGTTTAATTCTCTATCGTTCTTCAATACACTAGATCTAATTCATCAAATCAACAAACCAATTAAATTTTGCGACCAATTTTTTTGGACATTCAACTTTAAAATAGATAGATTGAGAAGAAAAAATATATTAATCTTACACTAAAAATCATATCTCTAGATTTAGTTTAATTTTTACCTTTTTCTTTTCCCCTATTCGCATTCTCGATCTGTATTTTATATACGTTGGTACAAAAGTAAAAGGAGGAGGTGTTGTTGTTGGTGGTGGGGAAATAAGATCGACGGAGGATCAGGATATTTTTGTTGATTTGGTGGTGGTGCAGAAGGAAGAAGAGGAACTGCTGCTAGTAGTTGGAGAAGAAGAAGCGGTGGAAAAAAGAAATTAGATAAGAAGAGGAGGCGACGACAGAAATAAATTATGGGAGGACTGTTATGGAATTATTAAAAAAATTGAATGATCTAATTTAAATTTTATAAAAATATTTGAGGTTTTTGTATCACTTTTTGGGAAAATGGAGTTTCTGTAACTCTCAACATATGGGTGGAGTTTTTGTACTCCAAATATGGTCACCTTGGTTTTTTTCTTTTTATTATGATTAAGTATTCCAATGTTTCCTCTAAATGTTTAATAATAGGGAGCATATTCGGGAAAAAAATATTTTCTTTTTGGCCTTGTATTTTTGTTAAAAAATATACCCTCTGTTCCATTTTAGATGATGTTTTAGGGTTAAATTTTTGTTCCACAATACTTATAAGTTTTCATATTTTTCCACAAAAATGCCAATAACACCCTTACATTTTGTCTTGGAACTATAAGTTTATTTTTAAATTCACTAATAGCAATTAATGTTTGAAGACTTTTTTCAAGGGCATATATGGAAAATCTTCATATCTCTCTCTATTTCTTAATCTGCGTGAAAACTCCAAAAACGTCATCTAAAGTGGAAAGGAGGGAATATATGAATGGAGTTGTAGATATAATTAGAGAAATTCCTATGGCAATGTTCAAATGCATTTGTTTGTTGAGCCATCTGGATGGTCAAGCACGATTATCCACTATGGAAAACCAGTGAGCGACCGAGCAGTAAACGCACGACATATATAATGACGCGGGCGATCTCCATCCAAGCGCTGGAGTTATGAATGATAGCGCCAGCGACATTGCACTGAACGCCATCGTTTGGCATAAAATCGCCAACGACAACATCAGGTCTCCCAACGGCTATCATAACGGCTACTTCCCACTTCTACAAATAGACTCGAATTTGATCTCACAAATGCACAACAATCTTTCATCCGATCAATCTTTTCTTAATTCGATTACTCTCAATTTCCAATCATGAATTCTGATTCTTCTGAGGAGGATATGGAGATGGATGACATGTTGTATGAAGAAGATGAAGAAATGTGTATAGAGTTTTTGAACCAAATGGATGAAGATGTAGATCAAGATAGAAAAAGACGAAATTTGATCATGCAATTACAAACCGAGATCATACCAAATCCTTTAGAGACAAATGAGGTTGCATGGACATGGCGGAATCGACATTTTTACCACGAAAATTTGATGCATGATTATTTTAATCATGACTGTGTATATTCCGATGAGAATTTTCAGGGTCGATTCCGCATGGGCCGCAACTTGACGCAAAGGATTATTGTCGATCTTTGTCAGGTACAACCTTTATTTAATTATCAGTATGATGCACGACATATACGAGGCTTTAGTCCCGAACAAAAGGTCATTGCGGCCCTCCGTATACTATGTTATTACGGGGTACCAACGGATTCCACGGACAATTACATTCGTATTGGTAAAACAACCACCTTTAGGTATCTCAAACTGTTTTGCGAAACAATAGTCGAGCATTTTGGTCCAACCTTTTTAAGAAAGCCTACTCAGGAAGATATTCAAAGAATAACTGCAGAAAACACCGAGAGGGGTTTTCCAGGAATGCTAGGTAGTATTGACTTCATGCACTGGACGTGGAATGCGTGTCCGGTAGAATGGGAATGCCAATATAAGGGTCATTATCCAAAACCAACTGTAATTTTGGAAGCTTCAGCTAGCTATGATTGTTGGTTTTGGCATGCTTATTTTGGGATCCCATGTTCAAATAACGATCTCAATGTTTCATATAAGTCACCATTGTTTGAAGATCTTAAGAATAGGATCTTGCCTGTAATTTCACCATCAACGGTAATCACTACAATCAGGGTTATTATCTAGCAGACGGAATCTATCCAGAATGGTCAAATATGGTTCAAGCTTACAAACAGGTAGGCTTTGGTCCGACGACTTCGAAGGATATGCAGTACTTTAACCCACAACAAATGGCATGTAGAAAGGATGTTGAACGCGCTTTTGGCATATTGAAAAGGAAGTTTTCCATCATACCTGGGCCGACACGCTTTTTTGATATTCAAGAAATGAACAAAATTATGCTGACTTGTATTATTCTGCATAATATGGTCATTGAAGAAACCAGGCGTGACCCAACCTGGACTAGTTTTGAAGATGAAGATTTAACCGAGAATCTTGTGGTAGAACGTGGGCGTCTAGAAAGAGAATATATACTTTCCACTGACAGACTCCACAATCGTGGAATCTATGCACAACTAAGACAAGATTTAACAAAGCACCTTTGGGCTTTACAAGGAGCAGCAGACGATGCGGGAGAGCGAGGAAGGGAAGAGGGAGAGGGTGATAATTAATAAGTTTGTTAATTTAAAAAATGTTGTTGTTTATTTTAATTAATAAATTTTTTAATTTAAAAATTATTGTTTATTTTAATTAATATGTTTTTTAATTTAAAAGTTGCTTGTTAAAATTGATGTAATTATAAAAGTATAATTTTAATTAAACTAAACTGAATTAAATTAAATTAAAACAACTACACTTAAATTTAATTAAATTAAACTAAACGTGTTCTTAGCATGACTGAATTCCTCTTCATGCATTAAAAAGATTGAATTCCTCTTCGTTTTCTTCTGAGGCATCACCTTCGTCTGCCACATTCACAACTGGATCGGCCCGATCTTTATCGGCCTGGACTTGATACATTTGCGTATTCCATGTAGCATATTGTCGTTCATTCATTTTTCCGGTGTCCATGTTGAGTAACTTGTTTAGCTTATAATCCCTGTAGTGTTTTTCTCGCGAAAGATGACCTTTCCGTTGATTTTATAATGCAATGGCACGGTCCCTCACTCTATCTGCCTCCATCTGCATCTCCATTTGCTTGTGATCAGCATAGTTGAACTCGCTTGAACCTCCTTCTGCTACTCGTTGGGCTGCGTCTCTCGCTGCTTTTGCAGCTTTCACACCACCTCCTCTTCTTCTCTTGCAGTTGGTGTTAACATCTATATTAGTATTGTGTTGATCCTGACTACATGGAGTTCCATCAGGCAAGGAAGAAGGCCCTCCATTCTGAAAATCCTGCGAGATTGGACCATATGGTGATCTTTCAGGCACTTGATGACCTTCCAAAAATTATGGGTTAAACTTGTTAAGCACCCTCAAAATGGTGAAACAACTTTCATGTTGGAAGCTTGAAGTATGGGATCTTTGCCACTCTTCCCGACATCTTCGTTCCACATCTGGTTCGCTTTCACCACTTCTTTTGTTGTTCCACATTTGAGTGATAATAGCTACATAATCACTAATGGCTTCCGCAATTGTGCACAAACGATGAATTAACCCATCAACATCACGACCATATTTGTTACTCGTTTCTAAACAAAATTTTTGTAAAATCTTACCATAATTTTTTTTTTCTTTACTACAACCATTAATATTATCTACTGTATATAATACATAATTTCTGCAAAGTGACTCGTCTTCATCCATTGTATACTTCGGACCACGAATTCTTGTGCTCTTTTGCTGTGATTGTTGTGGTGTTTGTTGTTGTGATCGTTGCTGGGACAATGACATATTTGTTAAAAATGAATTTTTTGTGAAACTGAATTGATATGAGTAGTTTTGTTTGAAAATAAAAAGAAAAGTTAGACACGGTATGGAAATTGTGTAATGTTGAGGATTGAGGAAGGTGTGAGTAAAAGTCTCCAGACGAACTGAATTTATAGGGGAAGGGAAGCAGGATGGGAATACCTGGTGCCGCTAAAACTATGAACTCGGCGACATAACCCAAATCTCTGGCGCCAAGTTCAAAAATGCGCGTTTTCATGGAATTCGCGGGCGTCACCTATGATGTCGCCAGAGTTATTGGTCATGGCGCGCGCCATTGCAACAGACGCGCGCCTGTTGGGGTGTCTCGCTGTTCAAATGAACTAATATGACCATTTGAACATCCATTTCCTTGGTTTGTTCATCCCATAGTGGGATCAAAATGAACAAACTCTAGATTTGTTCATTCCATAGTAATTGCCCTTACAAGATATGTCGGGAAAAATGTTGAAGTTAATGGTTCAAGCATCTAGTGGCCGAGAATATTTATGAGTTTTTTCAAGGTAGCTGGACTTCATTCCGTCTGTGGACTTAGAAAATTTTATTTTCGATTCAAATAGTGTGTGAGAGTTTTTGGGTGTCTTTTATAGCCTAATAATTGTGCATACTTTGTTTTTTTAATAAACTTATATCAAAAAAAGATCCTCCAAAACTTTTGTTAGAAAGTCCGTCGAAAGGCAGACTGTGTAATTATATCAAATGCCATCGGAGCTTCTCTCCTATCTAAAAAGGAAAAAACAAAGTGGAGGAGACGTTATTGACATTTCCACTTCTCCGGAGAGAAACTCCATTGTACAGGTGTTTACAGTATTCGAAATCCATCATGTAAACAGCTTAACCAATGGCTACAAACTCGAACCTACGTTGTTTTAAACTCGGACCTACTTATAAACTCGTTCCTGCTTATTTATAAAATTTCCGAACTTTAAAAGAAATATTTAGCTTCCATGATAAACTTAGAGCTTCTCCAATGAAACGTGTGTGAGGAAAAAACTCTTAATCAACGTAGGATGCACTTCCATTTTTCATAAAAACTATCTCCAACCCTAACCTATTTAACTGACATGTAAATGACATGACATATTTTTATATAGACATCCTCTAGTTCAACCTCTTGTTTCAGAGGTCCACCAAGATGATGTCTATTTATCCTAATCACCATTTTTTTTTAATTAAAACTCTAGTTTCCATTAAAATAAAAGAAAACAATTCTTTGAATCTAAATTAAGATTATAGCAAATCTGATTTCGGTTGTTTGCACGAATTTCTTCATCTTCTCACTCTTTCTTTCCTTGTATCTTTCTTTGTTGAGACAATCGAAATCTGTAACTTCAAAGCCAATTTCTTGAAGGGGTGATACCTTGGATCGTTGATCAGGCTTTGGAATTTTTGAAGCATGACTTTGGAAATTGTCACGTATATGCACATCAATAAGTAACAAAATCAAGTGTTCATAAGGGGAAAAATAATCCAGTGTTCGTAAGCCAATCGTTGGTTCTATTTTATCATATTTGTTTGAATGATAGCTGTATTCATAAGTCGAGAAAGTCTCTTTGAATGTATCCACGAATAGAATTAACGAATATCAAAGAATAATTAATATGATTGTCATACACTAGGAAATTCATGTGTTAGTGCACATTTGGTTCTATAGTATCGAGCAACAGAAGAAAATTGTTCCGTGTGATGTCGTTGATGGAATAGCCCATGCAATTGCATTCTAAATAGCCGGTGGTGTTGGAATGATCACTGATATAGGTCGGAGAAGAAGTATGATGTTGTATATGTATCAATTAATGCCAGAAAAAATGAGATTTTAATATATTTTCTGATATTATCAAACCAAATAAAATCTGAAATAAAAAGATAACTACGCAAGGAAGAAATTAACAGATAGATGGGTTGGAGAAAGATTTTCTTTTTCGCTTGTATTTAGGAAAATTGACTGCCATATAGGATTAAGGATGTCTTCCCATGATGCCACGAATAAAACTGACCATATTATCATTGGAGAAACTCTCAGTAAGACTGGGTCTTAGGAATTCCCAAGTGCTTCCCAAGTCACTTTCCACCTCAGCCTAGGAAGGGGCTGGGTCTTGCGTTTTTCCCAGGACAATTCCGGGAATGGCTAATGGTTAGCCATTTTCATGAATTAAAACGGGCACTGATCACCCCCGTTCTACATATAACGGGTAATAATCCACCGTTTTTGTATAAACGGTTAAAGATTAACCGTTCTACAATCTTGACCGGTCAAAATCAATTGAACCAGTTAACCATTATCTGTTCCACTATTAGGCAAAACTCCCTGCGAATGACCACAGTTCATTCATCCTTCCTACTTTCTCCTATTCTTCTTCTTCCCCTCTCCTATTCATTCTCTTCTCAACCTTAACTAAAACAACAAATTAACATCACCTACACAATTTAAGGTTTTGGGTTTGTTGAGGAAGCTCTTATTGAAAGTGGGGGTTATTTTTGAGGAGGTTAATCATCTCAAATCAAAGGTAATCCAATAAACTTAAAACCAATCCAAATCTAGCCATCATACTACTACACCCAACATCAAATCACTTAAAAATATTATATTTCAATTATGTGTTAGTTTTATTTTTCTGGGTTTAATTTATTGTACTTGTTTGAAAACATAATGGTTAATTTACACGAGCTGAAGATTTGGAAATTGTAAAGGCTTATGTTATGTTTGCAACTGATTCAGTAGTCGGTAGGTATCAAGATTCCGAAACTTTTTGGGATAAAATCGAACTGGAATACCACCGTACGTTTGGCACTCGTACAAACAGAACTCAGGAAGCACTTCAAAACAGAATGAGTGCCATCAAATCAGATTGCAGAAGATTCGTTGCGATGGTTGTAGCTTTTCTCAGGAAACCGCCAAGTGGATGGACGGATGAACAAATAGTAAGTTTCCTCATACAAGAAACATTATTAATTTTAATTTCATTTCATTTTATAATATTTATTCTGGGGTTCACTTCATTGAAACTTGCTAAATGTATGGCTGCGGTATGTAGAATCAAGAATGAAGTTTGTTGAAGGAAGGGGTGGAAAACCTTGGAAACATGACGCCGTTTTTGCATTTTTGAGGCATCATGTTCAATGTTGCGACCCGGAGAATTTAAGGTCCAATCATGGTGAACCTAGCCAGTCAACCCCGATTGCTATGGTTGTATCTGAAAGTGAAGAAGGTGATGGCACAGATACACCAATGGAAACACAAACATGTTTTTTTGCAAAAGATAAAGCCAGGGGACTTAGCAGAGACAAGGCTAAGATGGAAAATTCCATGGCTAAAGTTGCAGAACGAGGACTAAACAACATGATTCATTATTTTGAGAAGAAAGATGCAGTCAAAAATGAAGAAAGATTAGCTGGAAATCAGTTAATGCGCCAAGTAATTGAAAATGGGATAAGGGATACCTTAGTTAGAGAGAGAGAAAAAAAACACAATGAAGAAATGTCCATTAGGCAAAAAGATATGGAAATATTATTAACGGATGTGGAAGGGATGCATGTATGGAATAAAATGCAGTAACTATAATGCAGGAGAAAATATGTACCTGGTTGGGATACGATCCTCGTAATTAGTTAATTTTACTTTCTTAATATGGTTAGTTGGTTTTCTTGGTTATTAATCGTCTTGTTTAACGGTTAAATAATTTTCCCGGTTATTAGTAAATTAGGGGTGTTGTTAATTAGTTATGATTTTAATTTGTAGATGCTTTTATTTAGTTAGAGTGTTTGTAAACTTTAATCTTATTGTATCCACTGTTTTTGGAATTTAATAGAAAATCAGCTTAATATTAATTCAACATTATAACAAAGTACAACATCTTTCAATTGCTCATACAATGCATCAAATTTAAAAGGCTTCTTCTTGTCTTCACGATACTCGATCCGAGATTTCATTTTCTGAAAAAGCAAAAATATACGTTAAACTTAAAAACTTAACATAAAACATTTGACATCACAAAACTAGTTAATCAACATATCAACTAGTTTTTTTGATTTCCTTAATCGGTCTTCGTATGACAATGATGCATGCTTCAAGTTGATATCAAACAAAATAGTAACAAATGTTTGGATTTCAGTATTAATGATATTGAATCTATTTGTTACAGACTTCTTTGTTCTTTTATTGTCGTTTCCGGTAATATCTTCAAAAAAATTTAAAACGCGGTTCCAAAATTCCGTTGATTCGTTCACTTCTCCCGGGATTGTGCCTCGATTAGTTTCTAAAATCCATGCTTCCACAACACCGACATCTTCTTCATTACTAAACCTCATCACGTATATTTTGTTACAAAACTTATTAGAAATTTTACTGACAAAACCTGCAAATGGAAAGAGGGTATGGTATTTCTGATCCAATTTAGGGAATTTTATAGAAAAAATATTTTTTTTACCCTACTATTGGTGATTTGATGACTCTAAAGAGAACTACATTCTTTAAATGGAAAAGTGGTCGACCAAATAGGTCACAACAAAACATACTAAAGATTCCAAAAATCCTAATTCATTATGACCATGCTCAAGTTGCACTTGACCAAAATAAAACGAAGAATAGTTAAGTCGAAATAATTGATGTGAGTTGATATGTCGAAAGAGGAAAAAAACATTGATCCGTCAACTCAATATCCGAATCTTTAATAAATTAATGAGTGAACCAACGAAAAAGACAACTGGTGATAAGAAAACTCACTTACAGTTTCCCTAGGTTACAAAATTATGAGTCATACGACTAAACCGACAACTTTTGATAAGAAAACTCGAGCCGACATACATGCATCAGTAAACAAAGTAACTAGAGTAGCCCCCATTAATAGTAGCCCCCTATCTGGAAGTGAAGAAGGTGATGGCACAGATACACCAATGGAAACACAAACATGTTTTTTTGCAAAAGATAAAGCCAGGGGACTTAGCAGAGACAAGGCTAAGATGAAAAATTCCATGGCTAAAGTTGCAAAACAAGGACGGAACAACATGATTCATTATTTTAAGAAGAAAGATGCAGTCAAACATGAAGAAAGATTAGTTGGAAATCAGTTAATGCGCCAAGTAGTTGAAAATGGGATAAGGGATACCTTAGCTAGAGAGAGATAAAAAGCCCACAATGAAGAAATGTCCATTAGGCAAAAAGATATATGGAAATCTAATTAACGGATGTGGAAGGGATGCATGTATGGAATAAAAATGCAGTAACTATAATGCAGGATAAAATATGTACCTGGTTGGGATACGATCCTCGTAATTAGTTAATTTTACTTTCTTAATATGGTTAGTTGGTTTTCTTGGTTATTAATCGTCTTGTTTAACGGTTAAATAATTTTCCCGGTTATTAGTAAATTAGGGGTGTTGTTAATTAGTTATGATTTTAATTTGTAGATGTTTTTATTTAGTTAGAGTGTTTGTAAACTTTAATCTTATTGTATCCACTGTTTTTTGGAATTTAATAGAAAATCAGCTTAATATTAATTCAACATTATAAAAAAGTACAACATCTTTCAATTGCTCATACAATGCATCAAATTTAAAAGGCTTCTTCTTGTCTTCACGATACTCGATCCGAGCTTTCATTTTCTGAAAAAGAAAAAATATAAGTTAAACTTAAAAACTTAACATAAAACATTTGACATTACAAAACTAGTTAATCAACATATCAACTAGTTTTTTTGATTTCCTTACTCGGTCTTCGTATGACAATGATGCATGCTTCAAGTTGATATCAAACAAAATAGTAACAAATGTTTGGATTTCAGTATTAATGATATTGAATCTGTTTGTTACAGACTTCTTTGTTCTTTTATTGTCGTTTCCGGTAATATCTTCAAAGAAATTTAAAACGTTGTTCCAAAATTCCGTTGATTCGTTCACTTCTCCCGGGATTGTGCCTCGATTAGTTTCTAAAATCCATGCTTCCACAACACCGACATATTCTTCATTACTAAACCTCATCACGTATATTTTGTTACAAAACTTATTAAAAATTTTACTGACAAAACTTGCAAATGGAAAGAGGGTATGGTATTTCTGATCCAATTTAGGGGATTTTATAGAAAATATATTTTTTTTACCCTACTATTGGTGATTTGATGACTCTTAAGAGAACTACATTCTTTAAATGGAAAAGTGGTCAACCAAATAGGTCACAACAAAACATACTAAAGATTCCAAAAATCCTAATTCATTATGACCATGCTCAAGTTGCACTTGACCAAAATAAAACGAAGAATAGTTAAGTCGAAATAATAGATGTGAGTTGATATGTCAAAAGAGGAAAAAAACATTGATCCGTCAACTCAATATCCGAATCTTTAATAAATTAATGAGTGAACCAACGAAAAAGACAACTGGTGATAACAAACTTACTTACAGTTTCCCTAGGTTACAAAATTATGAGTCATACGACTAAACCGACAACTTTTGATAAGAAAACTCGAGCCGACATACATGCATCAGTAAACAAAGTAACTAGAGTAGCCCCCATTAACAGTAGTAACATTTGAAAATTGAGATACCAAAACAAAAGGTTAATGTACTATAAATAATGTTTCTCTAAACCAAAACAACACAACCCAAATATCAACATCTTATTTTTTCTAGATATAGCTTCTCTTAAATTTTCATCACCTCCGTTTATTATTTTAGTAGTCATGGTCGCCAGATTCAGCCCTCTTGAAGATGCAGCTTTCATCCACTCTTGGATTAATGTCTTTGTCGTTGAAGGAGAAACAAGAAATATTGTTTCAAGGGTCAATTTATGGGACCTAGTGGTTCTTCATTTGACGGTTAGGAACGGAAACCCACACCATATAACATCTAGAGTTTTACAAAACCGAGTTCCAAATATTAAGAGAAAGGTTAAGCTTTACCTAAGTTTTTTTATTCCACTTTTAAGAAACATGCCTTCCGGATGGACTTTCGACCAATGTGTAATTGTACTAATTTTGAACTAACATCTTAAATTTTCATTACATAGTTTTAATAACACAATTTTAATATTTGGTTGTATAATATAGGAACTTCATTCGAAACAAATATACGAAGATGCAACCGGAAAAGCATTCCAATTATACGAATGTTACTTAATCCTGAAGCAGAGGTTGCCCGAGGAGTACGATATCAATATATTATTCCGTGAAGAGGGTGGAGATGATGACGAAGATTAGTTTGGTTGCGCCAAAAATAAAGATTTTGTGGGTAAATCTATAGAAAACCCTCCCGAGACTAACCTCATCCGTTAGGGACGCTGAACGGTTTAAAAGGTTGTTGCACCGACTAAGTGCAGTCGCGATGCCTGCGACAGTGAGTTAGGTTTAATTTCCAGCCGTTTTCATTAATTGTACTACATAAAATGAAATTACCCAAATAACATAAATTACATATGCTTGTTCACTTAAGATACAATCTTTGTCACTTAGTTACATATGCTTGTTCAATAAATACGACTTTCCAACTCCATGCATGTGTACGCTACAACTACCATATTGTACAAGCAAGAATCTACCCGATACCGTAATTTTCATTTATGGTAACACAAAACGTAAACTGAAAATGGGTGTACACGGAGTGTAAACAAAAAAGGGGTCAAGGAACGGCTAACCATATACCGTTTTTCTTTTCTTAAAACGGCAAATGATTCCCCGTTCTATAAGAACGGTAAATGATAAACCGTTTTTTTACTCCATAACGGTTAATTGATGACCGGGATCTGCTTTTTTAGAAGGACTAATCATTAGCCGTTCCTGGAGTCTTCCCGCTGGGATTCCCGCACACTTGGGAAGGCTTGCGGGAATCAGAGCTTTAGACCACGATTTTTTCTCTTGGGAAGAGCTTGGGAAGCTCCATAATACCCAGTCTAAGCAGTCCCAAAGTATGAACATAAAATATTTTGAGACGTTGAAGGCATGAGAGAGGGTCTAGTTAAACTAAATGAAAATATACGGATGTTTAGAGCGTCCACAATGGTACGACTATACTAAAACCAAAAGCCAGACCAAAAACTAAAAACATTTGGTTTTGGGGGTGATTGAACACAACGATGGTAGAGAAAATTATAGTCAAGCGTAGTTTTTAATGTCCACGAGAAACTGAGTGAATGATGGGGCGCATCTTTAAGTTACGCCTCATGGGATTATGGATCGGACATTAAACTTACGTCCCGTATGGAGCGGATTTTTAATGAACGCCTGACCATGGGACCGACATTAAACTTACATTCAACTTACGCGCCGCTTCAAACGTAGATAGTATTTACTCCTGTCATCAGACGCCCTACTATATTTGGTTTTACTCCAGCTTCTGGATCAAATATACTCCTAAACCCAGAAAAATCTGACCAAATTTAGTTTTACACCAGCCCACTGTGATTAGAATTTTGACCAAATATGGTTTTAGTCCACTTTTTACTCGTCCATTGTAGGCGTTCTTAGAGAATATATTACCAAAAAAATATTAACAAATCAATAGAGTCAAATCTATGATGTGAGATGAACATCCGACGATTTCGAGTCACGGGTTCATTTTTTTCTGGTGTTGTCACTCGGCTTTACACGTGATAGCAGGACTTAACAAAAAAAATCTAAATAACATAAACATATCTTAAGAGGAGGCATAATGCTAATCACACAATTAAATGCAACTAGTCAAATAAGACTATAAGAGTAATGGCAGCTGGGTTGCACGGACGCTCCGTTTTTGGAGTCGTGTCCGCGTCCGACTCATGTCGGACGCAGAACGCGCGTTTGACGCTGACACGACGCGTGTCCGACACACCAAATGCGCGTCCCGTGTGCGTCCTTTTTGGACGCACCGATGACTTGGGTTTGAAGCATTTTTTTTCCATTTTCATTTAAACTTTTTCCTTTATTTTTACTATTATTAACGAAATGAAGAAAGACAAACATTTAGATCAATCATGTAACTCTTTATTAGAATTTTGTAATTGGAAATACATCACATATACCCTTGGCTGGGCATGTGTTGTTCTAAGAATGCAATTTGATTGTGCCATGTGTTTAATAGTGATTGATTGCTTGACCTTCGGCGTGTATAAACAAACGATCTTTAATTTTCTTTTGAAATTTATACACATGTATCATTATTTTCTAATTTTTAGGATCGAAACACTTGACTTTGCCGTATAAATACATAATTGTATATATAAATAATATATAAATAAAATATGTATATACGTGTCCGCATCCTAGTTTTTTAAGAATTTTGTAGTGTCTGCATCGTGTCGTGTCCGCGTCCGTGTCCGTGCAACCCAGAATGGCAGGATATAAAATAAAAAGTAAATCTCGGAAAGAATATTTGAAATTCGTCGATGAATATGATAGTATATAGTTGAATCCAAAAAATTTAATTGGTTAATAAGCTTAAAGGATACTTATGTAAAATTTTCCTTTTTTTTTTTTTTTTTTTTTTTTGTAGTGGATTTATTAGTAACAATTATCTCAAATTATGAGTAGAAAAGTTAGAAAAACAAGAAAAAAATGAATCATTAATGAATCCTTAACTTGTACATCGGTATATAAATATAAAAGATTCAGCTAGTTAAATCATTTTTATTATTTTTTGGTAGAGTTGACGAACTCATTAACAATTTTTTTTATAAGAAAACAAAAAAGGGAGAATATTTAGATTTTTCTTTTTTTAAATGAAATATCATTTTTATTTGGGCTCCTTTTTCACTTTTGGCAATTTGTTTTTTGTTGGTGTTCTTTCGGCCTCCCTAGTTTTTGGCCCAAGGCTTTTATTTGAGCCTTATGGATTTCTTCATCTACCCAACACATAAGGATAAGGGATGCATAAAGTGTGTTAAAATACTAAATTACCCTTTACACAAACTTAATAATTCTAATTATCTAAAACAAATAAAAAAACTTAAATTAATAAAAACATTTTTTTTTTCAATTTCCATGATAATCAAAAACTAAAACCTAACAATATTTCAGCAACAAACAATTCAAGTGATTGGGTTAAATCCCTTTAATCCGTCCCTTTTAAGAGAGATTCATCAATGATTTAACTATGAATCTTTGAAATTTTCTTCATCAAATTATCTGAAAATCAACCAGAATCGGTTTATGTGTGCATTAGCGTAAACCGATTGTGGTTGATGTTACAACAAATCCGTGTTTATTTACACCTACATAAACCGATTTTGTGTTGATGTTCTTCGTGTTTGATGAACATCAACCACAATTGGTTTACGATAATGCATATATGAATTGATTCATTAACCATGCATGTTTGAATTTTTGTACAAACCCTGAATTTTTATCTTTATATTATACAACATGAAATACGAGTTGCACGCAAAAAGAATGAGGTTCATACGACGTCGGACGAAGAAGTTATGAGCAAAACAGTTGAAGAAATGCCCATATTTACAATCGGTTTACGTGGATATTTATGTAAACTGATTCTAGAGGAAAAAAAATCACGTAAAAACTCTTGAATTTTACAATCGGTCTATGCTCCAAGTCTTATAAATCGATTCATGAAATCTATTTACAAGTGCATGAACATATACTGATTCTGGGTTGAGATTTTTCAAAAAAAAAACAAACAAAAGTTTTACATGTTTTGATGATGATTTAAGATTAGTTGATTTCTAGATTCACATGATTAAACATCAATTAATCATATGATTTTAACTAATCAGAAGTAGATTATCCATTAAGTAAAATAGGTTTTCCATTTTACATGATTAAACATCAATTAATCATCTGATTTTAACTAATAAAAGATTTTCTATTTTACTTCAAAATGTCTTTGTTTTGTAGTGGTAGACCTCAAATAAAATGCCTAAACCTCAAACTATGGAGGTTGTTTAGTCCCAATTGGCAAAACAAATATCTTTGGATTCTTTCCTCCCCAAGCGCCACTTATTTTGTCGCTTGAAAATGGACCATCGTGATTGAGTATGGGTGGAAGTGGGTCTATTCTAGAACTCTATTATTGGGGCTGTAGGGGATGAGTTTTTGAGAGCTTAAAATGGAACGCGCAATTGGTGGATACTTTTATTAATTGGGGGATATGAATTACTT
>JAJJWX010000787.1:0-51354 GCA_023529315.1 Papaver bracteatum | reverse complement strand
AAAGACAATTTTCAAGTCAAAGGAGAGTAATATAACCTAGCTTGATCGGGGTATACCCATATTATTTCGGATATACACAATTTTAAATGGACATGTGCCCTTACTAAGGGGAGTTCAAGTATGGTTGAAGTTACAATACTACCCTTGCCTTTTATAATTTTATTACCCTAATTAGTTTTTTTATTTTCATTTTCTTCCTTTTCTTCTTCTTCTTCTCTTTCTTTATAACCACACCGCTCCTCCCCCACCACCAAAACTCGTCGATTAATTCATTAACAATGACGATTCAAAAACTCCGATTAATCTTCATCAATGGATCCACCACGATTCAAAAACACCGATTAATATCTTCATCATGATATTATAATACTTTAGTTAATGTTTGTTTTTAAGTTTCAACAAATGGTCGATCTTTTGACGGTTTTGTAATTTTATCTAAAAATTTATTTTATTGTCTATCTAAAAATTGCTCAGGCCACATATTCAAGGGTCTTTATAAATTTAGACTTTATACTTTGAAATTCCTAGCCATAGTTTAATCCTTCACCCTCTTTGTATACACCAAAAACAAGTGGGAATGTTATAAAGACCCTTCATTTTCGTTTTATTTTGCATAAAAATATTAACTTGTACTACTTATGTCCATTTCTGAAACTAAGTTGTGCTATTAGCTTCCACTTTCATAGAATTGAGATATTTTTAACAATGGAATAGGATATATTATAAAGGGAGTATTTCGATGTTTTTACATAATGTTCCCCAAAAACAACCCCAAGTCCAACTCAAGTCATGCCTCTCCTTTGTCGACATAGAAGCCCGCCCTAACAGGAACAATGTTATTACGACTAATATGAAAAGGCAATTTTGACTGACCCCCCAAAAAATAATCCACTTAAACTGCCCCCCACCATTTTAGAAAACATTTATTCTACCCCCCATTCCGTTTATTTAGAGGTTAGTTCACTATTTGGGCCTACTTTTTGCACCTTTAAATCTTAAATGCTCCTCAACCCATCGATAACCCTAGTTAACTGTTGATCATCTCGATTATTTTTTGACGGTGGTAGATGTAGATTACGGATACAGAAAAGAGAAATGTGTACCTAACTTTTTACGGCTAAACTACTGTACCTAAATTTTTTGGGGCAAAACTATTGTACCTAAATTTTTTCACCAAAATATTTTTACGGCAAAACTATTGTACCTAAATGGAAGTGGCAAAACTACTGTACCTAATTTTTTTACGGAAAAACTATTGTTCCAAAATATTTTTTCACCAAAATATTTTTACGGCAAAACTATCAGAATTTAATATGTTTACTAAATACTCTCATCGTACCTCTCTTTTTACGGAAAAACTACTGCACCTAAATTTTTTTACACATTTACTACTGTACCTAATTTTTTGAACACCTAAACTACTGTACCTAAATTTTTTTCACCTAAATATTTTTACGACAAAATATACTTTTACCTAAATTTTTTACGGCAAAACTAATGTACCTAAATTTTTTAGGCCTTGGTATTTAGATTAAAATGATGTCACCAAAATATCCAATAAGTTGTTAGACGTTTAGATTTATGGTTGGATTTAATATTTTGATATTTTTCAAGCTTTCCTACGTAATCTCGCTGGATATCCAAAAATTTAGGTACAATAGTTTTCCGTAAAAATATTTAGGTGAAAAAAATTTGGTACAGTAGTTTAGGTGTAAAAAATTAGGTACGTATTTTAGGTGTAAAAAATTTAGGTACAGTAGTTTTGCCGTAAAAAATTTAGTTACAGTAGTTTTGCCATAAAAATATTTTGGTTAAAAAATTTAGGTACAATAGTTTTTCCGTAAAAAAATTTAGGTACAGTAGTTTTGCCGCAAAATTTCAGTACAATAGTTTTGTCGTAAAAATATTTTGGTACCGTTTTTGCCGAAAAATTTAGGTACAATATTTTTGCCGTAAAAATATTTTGGTGAAAAAATTATGGAAGATAGTATTGCCGTAAAAAAAATTAGTTACAGTAGTTTTGCCGTAAAAATTTAGGTACACATTTCTCTTTTTTGTATCCGTAATCTAAATCTACCACCGTCAAAAAATTATCGAGATGATCAACCAGATTAACTAGGGTTATCTGATGGGTTGAGGGCATTTAAGACTTTAAAGGTGCAAAAAGTAGGCCCAAATAGTGAACTAAGCAGTTTAAGTGGATTATTTTTTTGGGGGTCAGACAAAATTGCCCAATATGAAATAATCCTTTTAGGTACATAAGACCATTGATCTCTCACATAAAAAGTAAATATGCATCATAGACCGATTACATCCATCACTGTACTTCACTAGACTAGACAAGACCATTTTTCTAGACCAATAAATAGAAAAAAATAATAACAGAGAAAAAAGAAAGTATCCCACATAAAAAGTAAATATGCATCATAGACCTCGATTACATCCACCAGTATACTCTCACTAGACTAGACAAGACCATTTTCCTAGACCAATAAATAGAAAAATAATAACAAGAGAGAAAAAAGAAAGTCTCTCACATAAAAAGTAAATATGCATCATAGACTGATTACATCCACCAGCTATACTCTCACTAGACTAGACAAGACCATTTTCCAAGACCAATAAATAGAAAAAATAATAACAGAGATAAAAAGAAAGTCTCTCACATAAAAAGTAAATATGCATCATAGACTCGATTTCATCCACCACTATACTCTCACTAGAAGCTATACTCTCACTAGATTGACAAGACCATTTTTCTAGACTAAGAAATAGAAAAATAATAACAGAGTGAAAAAGAAAATACGGGAGTGATTCTTTTCCATCCATCACTTCAAACAATTCACGCTCAACCGATCTCCATCACTTTACTCTCACCAGACAACTTGTATTAGGTGTACTCTCACTAGACAACTTGTATTGCTAAAGATTTTTATTTTGTTTTTTTCCATCACTTTACTCCATCACTTTGAAAATGGAATAAGGATATATCTTTTTCACAGTTTGCTAAAGGGCATTTATTTAGATTTTTAGTGTAATTTGTATTAGGTGTAGAAGTTGTATTCTTTAGTTAATTTTGGTAAAGACGAATTTGCATTTTAATTTCTACACTTGTACTTTATTTAATTTTGGTAAATAAGTTGTATTCTTTGTTGTGTGGTGATTGTATTTTTCGTTTCCAGTAACACCTTGTGGCCAATTGTATAGATCTAAAGAAAAATTACAGCCAAACGAGATTAATGTAACATTAATTTTCTAAAAGTTCTGAAAGTTCAAAAATAAATTAAAAAAATTAGCTTTTGAAACAAAAGTTACCTTCTCATCTGGACTCTTTGGTTTCGGATTGTTAGTCTAAAATAATATAAATAGGTCTCGTCACACCAATTCAAAATATAAAGAAATATCAACACAACTCTCACGTCTACCAATCATCAACAAAACAAGCTTCTTAGAAAAAACATCATGGACTCTTCATCATCAACTTTTGTATCATCGAAAATGAGGTAACGAAGGATAGAGGGAAATCACAAGAAAGCGTGAAGAAACAAAAAGAAAAACCCACTTGTTCCAGAAATCACAATGACCAATTCGATGTATTCACACAAAGGTGTTGTTTCTTGTGATGAGTGGTTTGATTTAGTAGAAGAAGGACGTAAGCTACGTAAAATTGCATTGAAGATGGTATTTCAGCTTACGCCTATGCGTCCGCTTGCAAAACTCATAAGCTATACCGACGATGGTTTGGAAAGAATTTTAACCCGATTACAAACAAGAGAATTTGGAAATTAAACGCCAATTGGCTGTCAAGGAGTTATCAGACGTAATCACGTAGACTATAGTTTTGTTGTTGGAGTTTATATTTTCCTTATTTTGATGTATTATTTTCCGTTGAATCCTAAGATTTTCTTTTAATTGGGTAACTCAACACTTCATCGGATGCATTTGTGAACCTCATTTTTTGCACACCGTACCACAAAATAGTTAGACATGGTCCTAGATTGAAGTAATGAGCGCCATATTTCCTTTATCCAGACAACATAAGTCATTAAACCCCGTAGCTAACATCTATATAATGTACCTAGTGTTCTCTTTCATGCATTTATTATTTGAGGCTCTCGAGGAAGAAGATATGCTAAACCCAACACAACACAATCACCGATGAGTAGTGAGTGATTAGAAATAACACTGATCGATCGCGAGTAGGTTAGAGCATGTCTTCCTTTGTCTAGGTAGGTTTTTTTACCAATCAAGTCACTTCCGCCTAAACGAAATAAAACAAAAAATTATTATATATAAAAGGATGTCACAAATTTCATAGTCAGTAACCAAAACCACACCACTCGGTAACGGAAAAAATGAACTGGGAATTCCTGAATGAAGAAGATTTATTATCCAAATTACCATCAAAGAGGAGACGTTTTAGAAATTCAGACCAAAAGCTACAAAACTACATACCACCGAAAAATACAAATCCAACATTTCCTCTAACAAATTTGGAAGTTTCAAAGATGGATTATTGTCGTGCGATGAATGGTTTGACGCAATAGAAGAAGGACGGCGAATAAGAAAGGCAACAGCTGAATTGGGTTTTCAAGTTACTCCGCTCCTACCTCTTGGAGATCTCTTAACGATTACAACAAAGTGTATGGTTAACTCGTGTTAAACATTTAAGAGGAGAGAACAACACACTGAGTAGACGATTGCTGAACAAGAAAAAAAATTCCACAAATCAAGCTGTCTAATAAGTTATATTTTACCTGTAGTAGATTTATATTTTCTTTAATGTATTATTAAGTTTCAAATCACGGTACTAAAAAAGTAACATGTAACTAAGGTAAGTTTTAAGTCTAGTAAGTATTTAAGTCGCAAGTACTCATGCGTAATATGTAACTTCGTGGTAAATTATGTTCCAATATATATTTAACTCAATAATTTAGCCGTCCTGACTTTTGTAAGAGATGTGGTACACCAAGACACCTGTCAGTTATTTTCTAATCATTCACCGAACAATTCACCCTCAAATTTCAACTATAAAAGAGTTCCCATTGTTTGATACATTCCAAAGCTTTAATTCCCATCTGTAACAGAAGTGTTATTTACCATCTGTTGTTACCTTCCAACAAATAACCCAATATGAGTACTGTTGGCCAAAACTCTGATTCAAAATCTGATGTTGTATCTTGTAACATGGAAAATGTTAGTATCAATACAAAAGTTGGGAAGAAAAAAATGGTGGAAATCGAAGCAGAGGTAAGTTTCCCCTCATGTCTGTTTCAATAGATGTTTAAGAGTAACAATGTGTTGAACTAACCAAAAAAATTGATTTTGACAGACACATGTCGAGTTATGTGATATGGATGGACACACTACTAAAACTTGTTGTTGGCTGTACACAAGGTGTAGAGAACCATGTTGTGATGGAATAAGAATGCTAAACTTTTCTAAAAAAAGGAATTCATATGGTGCTCAGTTCCTGAGTTGCCAACATTATAACTTCAAAGGTTTTGAATGGTTTGATGAAGCTAAAAGAAAACCTATGTCATCTACAACTCGATATGTGTACAAGGAAGGGTGTAATGGATGCAAAGGATCTAGATCACGTCATAGGGAACTCGTAAACTCAACAAGATTCAATGTTTTAAACCAATTTGTGGTGGTATGTTGAAGGTTAAGGTGTCACAAAACATTCATAACAATGGAATTCCATATATGAAATGCAGACAATGTGTGGAGACTTCACATGGGTGGCGGATTATCTATTCTCTGGCAATTCAGCCAAATGCAATTTTGGTTTAGAAAAAATTTGTCAAGGTATAAGCCAAAAATTAAACATTGAGTAAGAAACTGTTATGTAGTAGAGACAATGATGTAACAAAAAAGATGTTTTTCTTATATATTTGACTATAATCGTTTCTTATCATAGTAAATAAATTGAATGTTTTCACAAAATCCTCAATACCTAGAAATATATAAAGAGACTTAAAACTGAAACTTCCCATGACATTTTAGTACCCTCACCTTTGATAATCATGTATGTATAGTTTTTCATTTTAATCCATTGCGGCGCTTCAGCTTGAGCACCATCCCGTTCAATAAACCGTCCCTGCAACAGAATCAAGGCAACGATTTCAGATTCATGAATACAGATAAAAACATTCCACCAATCCGGCTAGCATATCGTTTATAGCGTGTAAAGGCATTCACCTCATGCAAGGAGAATACACTTAAAACACACATAACAGATCAACGACCATGGTGCTATCAAGCTACAATGTTGACTCCTTCAAGAATCAATATAACTCATTAAATCCCGCCAACCATATATATATTATTACCAATACATTTTGTTATTCTGGTAAATTGATTACCAAATGTTAACAAAACAAGTTAACAAATAATTACAAAACCCTGGTGCAACATATCCCAACACAAATCTGGAACCTCCATTCTGGAATTCAAAAATATATAACTTGCAAGAACTACTAAGATTCCACACGAAATCAATATCCTTTTTTTGGTCATCTTCCTTCCCTTTACCTTTTTTGTTGCCATTGCCTGTGGGCTTTGAGATGTTGTATATGAAAATATCAAGAAGTGTGGTTCAACCTGGTCGTAGGGCGAAACCACCTTGGGATAACCTTTTTGGCCTTAGATAACCGTAACTTCTTCTCTACTTCATGAGACAAAGAAAATAACCAGCCCACTTAACATCCACATCATAAAAATACAGTTTTTGACCAACTCGTCCAACATTGTAAAGTTGAACCTAAAATTTCACAAATGGAAACTTTACAAAATGCCTGCACGTACAAAATTATAATTGTGAGATAGTGTGATTGTAAATCACCCTAAAACGTATCGCATTAATTTAAAAATTGAAATAGTGGTATTGAATCTTTATATACAAATAACACAATTTTAATTGATACACATAACAGGTGTTAAGAATACATTAGATACAAAACAAATATACTTCACTTTACTTTAGTCTGAAAAACCTAATATTCATACTAATAAATAGAATGAGCAAACACCCAAAACATGATACTAATTTCCCTAAAGCACGATCGATCGTCATCATCTAGAATAGCATTCCAATTTCCTTTAAAGTAGTACTACAATTGTACCCTCACATAGGCAAATTTATAGATCAGAAAGGAAATTCGACTTACACACTGGAGACATTCTTAGTTCAAAATATATTTACACAAGAATATGTTGGGTAGGAATGATTGCTCCGGGGTCTGCCAAAATTGCCGATCGCAAATCGAGTGATTCTACCTCCAGATCTTCCAGTGATCAAGTAATACACTGTCAACATACAAATACAATTGATAATTAAAACCATAAAACAAAAAATTAGAAATCGGAAATAAAACAGATTGGGGGATTGATTTCTTCAAACCCTAACTCGAGATTAGAAACCCCAACTTTAATTGGCTGAAAATCAAGATCCAAACTTTAATTGTTGAGCATCACAAAATAACGGGTATTCAACCAAACGCGAGATTGATTTAACCACAGTAGATCGGAGTTTTGTACACGGTGTAATGGAGGTGGGTAACTGTGTTTTTTCGTCTGCTGTAGTGTTTGGGTTTCTTCGATAATGAAATGGAGTTAAGGAAATATGGTCATAAAAATGTGGCACAAGTTAAGGTCATTACTTTTTAAAAACGTGGCACAAGTTAAGGCCATTCCTTTTCAAAACGTGTCATCAGTGAAGGCCCCATACATTAGAACTTCGATAAATTAATTGTTTTCCGGCATAGAAAATAAAGCAACATGCTATGCTTGGAAAGCAATACCGCATGGTCTTCATATCAACCCCGACCATGCCTAATAGGAAGTGATTAAAACCAGAAAAATTCAAAAAGGAAGTGATGAAAACCATGACGGAATTGATGAAGACCATATGCTTTAACATGATAACGGCATGCTCGAGAATCAATTCGAGATGGTCATCATCACTTTCAGCATGATCTTCATCACTTCCGAATAAAATAAAAATTCGTTTCCAAAGTGAAGAAAAGAGAATTTGATGTAGAGTGGGGAGAGTTTAGAATTTTAAAGGGAATGGGGAATATTTAGGTTTCAAAACTCTAACCCTAAATAAGATTAATAAGAAGTGGAGATGGAAATGGGGGATATGATTTTGTTTTTTGATTTTAAGTTTTTGATTTTAATTTTGTGGGAAGGGTATTTTAGTATTTTCATAACCAAAAATAACCCCTTAACACATACCATGGGTTGGGGAAGAAATTAATTACTTCGCTAAAATAATAAAATTTTCCGGTCCCAACTAGGGGGGACGAGTTTGCTCTAGCAGTAGGATTACTCGAATATTTAAGTTATTATCCCTGACCGTTGAATTTGTAGCAATCAACGGTTGATAACTATCTTGAGAGTGAGAATCAAGGACTTGTTAGTGAGATATTCACCTTGTAACCTTGAGTCAAGTAATAAGATCACCCCTTTACCCCACTGGACGTAGGTAATCATACCGAACCACGTATATCTTGTGTTCTTGTGCATATCTTGGTTATTTATTTCATAGTTTGTGAATTATGATTCTTTGGGATGTAGTAGTAGGATTTTTCACAACTACATGTAAAGTAGATAAATATTATAGACTGTGAAAATAAGATAACTTACTTTGTTCCTCTTTTTTCCAATGAGGTTAATATGGTCATTTCCAATTAGGGTATAACATTTACTAACCTAATTTCAGATAAGGGTAGTATGGTCATTTTCACAGTATCCATAATATTTTTTCCACTTTTTTCCTATAAGGGTAGTATGGTCATTTTCATCGTGGGTAACATTTACTTTGCTTATTTTCGATAAGGGTAGTATGGTCTTTTAAACAACCTGTAACATTTACTTTGCTTATTTCCAATAAGGGTAGTATGGTCATTCTCACAGTCTGTAACATTTACTTTGCTTATTTCAGATAAGGGTAGTATGGTCATTTCTGATATATTTCATATCCAATTAACCCGATAGAGAAACTCGGGTCTAACTCTAGTAATCTTTGAACATGTGATGTTCACTTCTGATATATTTCATATCCAGTTAACCCGGAAGAGAAACTCGGGTCTAACTCTAGTAATCTTTGAACATGTGATGTTCATTTCGATATATTTCATATCCAGTTCACCCTAAGACCTACTAGGGTCTAACTCTAGTAATCTTTGAACATGTGATGTTCATTTCGATATATTTCATATCCAGTTCACCCGAAGACCTACTCGGGTCTAACTCTAGTAATCTTTGAACATGTGATGTTCATTTCTGATATATTTAATATCCAGTTAACCCGGAAGAGAAACTCGGGTCTAACTCTAGTAATCTTTGAACATGTGATGTTCACTTCTGATATATTTCATATCCAATTCACCCTAAGAGAAACTGGTCTAACTCTAGTAATCTTTGAACATGTGATGTTCATTTCGATATATTTCATATCCATTCAACTTAAGAGAAACTCTAACTCTAGTAATCTTTGAACATGTGATGTTCACTTGATATATTTTCATATCCAGAAACCCGCAAGAGAAACTTCGGGTCTAACTCTAGTAATCTTTGAACATGTGATGTTCACTTGATATATTTCATATCCAGATTAACCCAAGACCTACTCGAGTCTAACTCTAGTAATCTTTGAACATGTGATGTTCATTTCGATATATTTCATATCAGTTCACCCTAAGAGAAACTCGGGTCTAACTCTAGTAATCTTTGAACATGTGATGTTCATTTCTGATATATTTCATATCCAGTTCACTTTGAAGAAAACTATCTGGTCTAACTCTAGTAATCTTTGAACATGTGATGTTCACTTTTGATATATTTCATATCCAGTTCACCCGAGAAGACCTACTGGGTCTAACTCTAGTAATCTTTGAACATGTGATGTTCACTTCTATATATTTCATATCCAGTTCACCCTAAGAGAAACTCGGGTCTAACTCTAGTAATCTTTGAACATGTGATGTTCACTTCTGATATATTTCATATCCAGTTAACCCGGAAGAGAAACTCGGGTCTAACTCTAGTAATCTTTGAACATGTGATGTTCATTTCTTATATATTTCATATCCAGTTCACCCAAGACCTACTAGGTCTAACTCTAGTAATCTTTGAACATGTGATGTTCATTTCTGATATATTTCATATCCAAGCATCACTTAAGACCTACTCGGGTCTAACTCTAGTAATCTTTGAACATGTGATGTTCATTTATGATATATTTCATATCCAGTTAACCCTAAGAGAAACTCGGGTCTAACTCTAGTAATCTTTGAACATGTGATGTTCACTTGATATATTTCATATCCAGATATAACTCTAGTAATCTTTGAACATGTGATGTTCATTTCGATATATTTCATATCCAGTTCACCCGAAGACCTACTAAGTCTAACTCTAGTAATCTTTGAACATGTGATGTTCACTTATGATATATTTCATATCCAGTTAACCCTAAGACCTACTCGGTCTAACTCTAGTAATCTTTGAACATGTGATGTTCACTTCGATATATTTCATATCCAATTAACCCTAAGAGAAACTACTGGGTCTAACTCTAGTAATCTTTGAACATGTGATGTTCATTTCGATATATTTCATATCCAGTTCACCCGAAGAGAAACTCGGGTCTAACTCTAGTAATCTTTGAACATGTGATGTTCACTTCTAATATATTTCATATCCAGTTCACCCGGAAGAGAAACTCGGGTCTAACTCTAGTAATCTTTGAACATGTGATGTTCACTTCTGATATATTTCATATCCAGTTCACCCGGAAGACCTACTCGGGTCTAACTCTAGTAATATTTGAACATGAGATGTTCATTTATGATATATTTCATATCCAGTTCACCCTAAGAGAAACTCTCTAACTCTAGTAATCTTTGAACATGTGATGTTCACTTCGATATATTTCATATCCAATTAACCCTAAGAGAAACTCTGTCTAACTCTAGTAATCTTTGAACATGTGATGTTCATTTCTGATATATTTCATATCCAGTTCACCGGAAGACCTACTAGGTCTAACTCTAGTAATCTTTGAACATGTGATGTTCATTTATGATATATTTCATATCCAGTTCACCTTAAGACCTACTCGGGTCTAACTCTAGTAATCTTTGAACATGTGATGTTCATTTCTGATATATTTCATATCCAGTTCACCCTAAGACCTACTAGGGTCTAACTCTAGTAATCTTTGAACATGTGATGTTCACTTCGATATATTTCATATCCAGTTCACCCTAAGAGAAACTACTAGGTCTAACTCTAGTAATCTTTGAACATGTGATGTTCACTTCTGATATATTTCATATCCAGTTAACCCGCAAGAGAAACTCGGGTCTAACTCTAGTAATCTTTGAACATGTGATGTTCACTTCTGATATATTTCATATCCAGTTCACCCGGAAGACCTACTAGGGTCTAACTCTAGTAATCTTTGAACATGTGATGTTCACTTCTGATATATTTCATATCCAATTCACCTGGACCTAGAAACTAACTAACTTTAGTAATCTTTGAACATGAGATGTTCACTTCTGATATATTTCATATCCAGTTCACCCGATAGAGAAACTCGGGTCTAACTCTAGTAATCTTTGAACATGTGATGTTCACTTCTGATATATTTCATATCCAGTTAACCCGCAAGAGAAACTCGGGTCTAACTCTAGTAATCTTTGAACATGTGATGTTCACTTCTGATATATTTCATATCCAGTTAACCCTAAGAGAAACTCGGGTCTAACTCTAGTAATCTTTGAACATGTGATGTTCATTTTCGATATATTTCATATCCAAATCACCCTAAGACCTACTCGGTCTAACTCTAGTAATCTTTGAACATGTGATGTTCATTTCTGATATATTTCATATCCAGTTCACCCGGAAGACCTACTCGGGTCTAACTGATTTATAGTTGTCCGCTTTCACCATGATTCGATCTCGAGCTAGGTGATAATGCATACACCAATCCGTGTACATTATATTCAACCAATAGGAAGACATTCACAAGACGTCATACGGATTACCAACACCCATAAGTGAACTTCCCGCCACAATTTCGTTTGGCGCCCAAACCAATTCAGTGGAAATACTTGGCGGCAAATTTGGGCGCGCCTAGTATATGTGTCCCGCCCTAATAATTTTGGGAAAAATAGTCTCTCTCCGTAAAAATTAAAATTAACAATGTCGCCTTTAGAACCTCCGCCTCTTCTTATCCATCTATTATAATAACCAAGTGATAATTTACTTCTCAATGGGCGGGTTTTTGTTTTCTTCTTATACTCGCCTCCACTAAAACTCAAAAGCTTACTCTCCTTTTTTTTATTTCAAAAATCAGATCAATCCCTCGCATATTTTTTATCGAGCTCACATAACGCTTTTCAATTTGTTTCAGTTAATTTTCGAATAATAATCAAAGATCTCTATCTACTTTTCTTTCTAATCTAAGGATTTGTTATGTTCGGTATTATTTGGTCTGGTCACTATTAAGGGTTGACAAAATCTAATCTTTGAAGGTGTTTATTTTACTTTGGATTTGGTTTTGAAAATTAGAGTTTTCTGAAGTGGGTTTCATTAATAGCGGTGTATTAGGGTTCCGTTAAGGCATTTCATCTTTGAAGGTGTTTATTGTTGTAAGAGTTTGCAATTGGGCCAATTTTCAGATTTTGCCTCTATTTGATTTGGTGGTTAAGTGTTCCCAAGAACATTAGTCGTTATACGGGTAGTTTTTTTTTTCTTTGAATTGATTTTATGTTTTATTTCTTAAATTTGACATCTAAAGATGACATGTTTCTTGGATTTCTTACATTGCATCTGATTACGAAGTATTGGGTGACTTATGAATCATGTAACAGTCAATAAATTGGTTTGGAAGTTTTTAATCGGTGTATAAAGAAGTAGGTTTGACTTATGAGAAGGTAATTCATCATGGAAGTTGTATCTATTATCTTTGGTTTATCTGCATTGTACTTTTTGTTCCATTCATACAGTTCTGGAACCATGTTCTATGATTTTAGTTCTCTATTTGACAACCTAATATACAGTCCAAGTTACTATGGTAAGTAGTTATATTTACGAATCACCTGTCTTACTTTGTTGATTGTTTGCAGGACATTGTTGCCGAAGCAAGAAAGAAGAGGCGAGGTGCTAGTAAGAAGCCTTAATTTAGGAAAATCGTTGGTGCTACTTTGAACATGTGATCCAGAATGGAACAACAGGCATAAGGTAGAGTGCAGCTGAGGCCACATTTCGGTATGGTTTGGTGTATTACATTTAAATGCTTAGATTGAAGGAGGTTATTAAGTGTTAGGAGTGCATATAGGTGTACTATTTTTGACTTCCTACATATTAGTAAATAAAACTATGTTTTGATGGGGTTGGTTACTGGTATCTTGCATATTACCCTTGTTACGAGATGGTACACATACCTTGCTTGATGGTATGCCGGTCGCATTTAGTGGATGATATTTTTCTTATTTGATGTACAATTGTTTTTTTATTTTACATGAATTACGTTCCTTCCTCGTGGGGCTAATTTTACTAATCTTAGAAAATAGTTCCATCAAATTTCAGATTTTGGATTAACTGCTCAGATACTCTAATTAGATTATTTTTGGATTTGTTAGTTTGTGTTACTTCTTGGACATGTCTCACCATTTTAAAGGGAAAAATATGTTGGTGTTTTCAATTGCGAAAATATATTGGTAAAAGGTGGTTTTTCATGTGGTGGGACACTCAAGAATTCCTGCATAAAGGAAGTGGTGGAGTCGGTTCATGTTGATCTACCCTAGTAGGGGTATTTGATCTATAAGGAGCTAGTCTCAGGTACTGTATTTATGTGCACATAATTGAATGTTACTAGTTTTGTGTACCACTTTTATGTTGAACACTTGAATCCCCTCTTACTTTTGTTGATTGTTTGCAGGACATTGCTGTTGAAGCATTAAAGAAGAGGTGTTGTGGAACTATGATTCCTTAATTTAGGTCAATTGTTAGCACATAATGTGTTTGCTATTGAGGCAGAAGTGAGAGTGTAGGTCGTGAGCTCACTACTTAGGTATGATTTTTTTTTTTTAGCGGTTTTTACAAATGAACTTCATGATTTACAATGTTAAAATAGTTGTTTCCCCATAATTGAAATTGTTGATGATGATATCAAATCCTTGAACTTTAGATCCTTGATTTTGCATATGTTTGTATGTGTTTTAAATAATGTCTTACTATTACATATATGTATTGTGTTAGGAATTGAGTGAATTCTGAATTAAACTCTGAATTTTCCGTGGAGCTAGCATGTTTGATAGAATGTCTCACCAAACATTTATAAGGACTGTGCGAACGACGTTTTTGGAGACTAGTTTTGGTGTGTATTGGTGGGGTTTTAGCTAATGGTTTGTCTTCGAGAAATGTTAGTTGTAGTGTCCTCTATAATCTATCAAATGGGCATGTCGTTTGGATCTGTAATTTAGAAGTTACTATGAAAAGTGTACAGGAAGTCGCGACGGACTTCCGGGAAGGACAGCACGTGACAGTTTTGTTGGTTGGTTTTGGAGTAGTTAGAATCTGAACTAGTCATGGGAGTCTTCTAAGGAGTTGTCATGGGACATCTCTAGTTTCCAACTAGATATAGTTTGCTTATTTTCATTGAATAATGAAGGTTTTTAATAATTTTTAATATAGCCCTTCGGAGCTGAAAATGCTAAAATGGCAGTCTGTGTAATCTTTTGTTGGTGATCAAGTTTCAAATGACAGTTTGACTTATTTATCTGTCTATAGTTTGTATGTGATATAATTCATGATGTGGTTTGTAATGACATGATTTATGCTTTTATTTGAACACTGTTGAAGTCTATAAGAATTGTTGAATGTAGGTTGTATGAGAATCTCTAAACTGCTACTGTATGCGAGTGAATACTCTAGTCTTCGAGTTTATTAGTGAGTTGTATCACTCCCTTTGGTTTTACAGTTATTTCTGATGGTGGTGGTGGAAAGTTATATAGGTTGATGATGGTTAAAATAATAAAATGACATTTGTTTATAAGATATAAGTTCTGCATTTTTTTGTTTATTTACTTTTGTTTACTGATTTAATGTGATAGTTTTCAAGATGTTGATGGAGGTGGGAAATTAACCCAATTGTTTTGGTGGTTTGGAAGATGTTAGAGGTGGAAATAGACCAAACTGCTGTGGTATGGTGGTTTTGAAGATGTCTATGGAGGTTGTAATGGACCTCCGCTGCTATGGTTGATCTGTTAGAGGGCCGTGTATGATGGTTTTGAAGATGTCTATGGAGGTTAAAAAATATTAAAAAAAAAGGGCCAGTGTTTTTGGGAACTGTTAGATCGATGGTTGATGAGCATTTTGTAAACCAAATTAAAATGTACGATCATTTTGTAAATGGCCCGAAATTTAATTGCGTCAGTCTGTTGAGTATCTCTTAAACTTGGCATAGTGAATCCTGTGTTTTTGTTGTTAATAACAACTCTCTTAAATTTTAACAACTCTCTTAAATTTTAACAACTCTCTTAAATTTTAACTGTATTGGAGCAATGACTGGTTGGTAAATAACATTAATTTGAAATTGCAGCTTTTAGATAAAGAAACTACATGGAAACCGATTTCATTCATCACTTCCACACCGCCCGGTGAAAAAATATTGCAAAACCTTTCAGAATCTATACATCATGAACAAAATATCCACAGACATGTACCAAAAAACAGGGACCACAAGGATCCTGAGCCACTGTGGGGTAAAACGGCCGTCCAAAAAATATTCACAGGTCTGAGAACCCAACACCGTCCATACTTCTAGTCACATGATAACTGCACCAAACATAAACATGTTATACTTGTGAGAATGGTGAAGTCATAAAAAATGCAGCTTCGACGATGTATTTTTATTTTACCTTTATGGAATCTCTCTTGAACAACTGTAAAGCGAATTCACGACGATATTGATGAAGATTCTCCTTTTTAATACGTGACAGAGGAATACTCCTGATGAGATATTCAACGAACTTCAAAGCATACACCCCACAAGAGCATCTCATGATATGCATAAATGGATTACGCATAAGAAACTTATTTCATTTTCAATTGAATTTACAAAAAGAAGACATTGTTTTTGTATTCCGGGGCATTTGTATCACAACTTAAGATGTATACTACATACCCAGGAGTGGGTTGTGGGTTTATTAAATTTTGTTCACCAGTAGAGAGTACTTACGAATCGTCTTGTTGAGGGGGGAGCGGTGTATCCTCATATCGAGCCTTCCATAAGGCACCATCGTACCTTTGGTCTAAATAGTGGCAAATCAATATGATTTCCTTGCCGACTCCGTCTGACTGAGGAGTTATACCAGGTCTAAGGGAATCATATATGATTATTCTTTCTTCCTTCAATTTAATACATATTGCGACCCAGTGCTTCCTCGATTCTATGTTCACCACGCCATAAACCACATCGACATCTTTCCAAGGTTTACTGCATTCAAGCAAAATGCCATCTACATAATTATCCGCTAGTCTAAACTCGTCATTTGTTGTGAGTTGATGCTGCACAAATTCAGGGAAGATTGCTTAATATGCAGATACGCTGTTGAATACCCTATTTAAGAGACTAATTTGGAAAAATAAAATACCACAAAGCGAGTGTCGATGGTTGTCCATTTCCCCGGGAGCAGACATTTGATTTGCGCATGAGGTGCAACATGCCGTTAATATGCTTGCAATTTCACCGCAAAAGAGATTTGTTAACAGTGCTTAAAGAAAAGATTATAATCACATAGTTATATTATTCTTATGGATCAGCGGATCGAATGTAACTTACGTAATCGCCTAGCCACCCAGTTGGATCCAGGAGTTTTTTAAATTCATCACAATTTGCAAAAGGGTCATCTTCCTGGTCGTCAATACTAGACCATACAATAAAACATAACAACACGAGAATAAGAGTAACGTTCAAAATAATATGTGCACCCAAAATAAACAAATAAATAGTAGGGAGAATTTACCCGTGGTGGATGTAATCGTTTACATCTTGTACATCCTTCCGTGTAATTTGATCACCCATTCTGAAATACTCAAAGTAATCAATTTTCACCGCTGGCTTATCAGGGGTCTTAATTTCAGTAAGAAACTTGTGCTTCTTGGAATAATTCTCGGACCCAGGGGAGATCTTTAAATCAACTTTACTACAATCACCCTTCTCCAAACCCTTATTCTTAATCATAACAATCTCATCCTCCACAAAACCAACCTTCTTCCGAAGTCTAGGCGGCCTCATATAGTCATAAGATACATATGGAGTACAATGGTACTTGCTATCCTTCTTTATTCTCCCACCCTTTGGGAGATAGTTCTCATTAGCACTGCCAGATGCTTCCGCTTCATCATTGTTTCTTTTTTTCCCTCTAGGCCTTTTTAAATCGTTATAGGCCTGCATAACCAGGGACAATTAAAAAGATTTTTAAGCACCGACAGATTTTGTAAATGCTATGATAAGATGTAAATGATACTTCATCAACAGATGACTTGTTTCTGTTATTCAACAAATTAATGAGCCCATTTACTATCAACCCAAATACTCCATATGATAACCAATGTTTACATGAGAGTATCGAGGTAACTATGAAAACAAACAAAGATAGGATACATAATAGCAAAACGGAACACTCCACATTAACACGCCTATAGTCACGAGTAATAGCAAAATGTGTATATATGTCGACTACCAACTACAAATTATTTTAATTACGTACATTATGTTGACATAAAAAATATGGTTTGTCTATTGTGCACATTTAATATGAAACATGTACATGCTAATGTCACACAAAAACTAGTTATTCAAAAATTGTGGTCAAACTCATGTAAATCAAAATTCAAGCAATAGCAATGGACAAACCTCTTCGTAATTCTTAGTTGGAGTATTGTATGGTAGTGATGTATTAAGAAGTTCATCATCATCGTGGGCAGAAGCATCAACATCGCCTAAAAGGTGATTGCGCCGTGTTTCAGCTTCATCATGGTCTGCAGCTTCGTCACCAACATGAAGAATAGGATTGTCATACAAATCACCACCAACCTCTTTACCAACATTTATACCAATCTCTGTCACTTTGTTATTTGGATTCCAACTCGCACCATCAGACATTCTCTCACCGTTGCAATTCACCATAAATGGAGGAGGAAACTATTGCACAATAATTTCCGTAGAATCAAATAAAAAACTAATTATGAATAGGATTTAACAGTTCAATCCAACATAACAAAAGGGTTCCAAATAACTCACAGTTCTTGACTTTATAAATGAAAGCTCCTCCTTTAATGCGGTGCATGTATTGTTCAAATGGACAACCTGGCCACTTAATTGGGTAACCTTACTGTTTATATCTACCACAACACTGAAAAGTTGATCAAATCTAACCTTCCAAATATTAGTACCAGGCTGAGGATTAAAAGCCGCATCACTAGCTTTTTCATATGCGACACTACCCTCCTTAATCGTATCGTACATGTGTGCATTGCCTGGAGAAGCATTAGGTTGATGTACAATTGGAGAAACATCCTCCACTACACCTTTGTCATTCATGGACCTCAAATTGAGCCGGAAATTAAAACCCGGTCGAAAACAAAGCTCAAAGCCACAACATGTCTTCAATGATTCGAACTTCGAATTACCCCAAGAACAAGGAGATCACACTTAAAACAACGTTTAGTACTAATTTAAATTTTTATTTTTTTCGAAGGACATACCTGTTCTCGGTTCCAATGCGCTACTAACTTTATCGTAGGTCACAACATTGGTGCAAAGACACAAGAAAGATATAGGGGAGCCACACATCACTAGCTTTCTCTCGCACCACACATCGCAAGCAATTTCGGAAGACTTGAACAGCCCAGACCTAAAACACAAACATAAACTATTAAAAAGCCAATTTCAAAATAATCATGAATAAAATATCAACCAAACTACTCTTACCACCAACACGCCTGGCATTCCTTGAGGATGGATGGAAGGTAACTTTGTAGGTTTTACTACAACGTTATCATATTTATTCATTTGAAAAACAAAGGCATCGTGGGTCTTTTCAAATGTTTGCTTATAACCTACGTGTCCCCAGGGATAATTGTTGAACTTAACAAAGTCTTCTACCAAGTGCCATGTCATCGCCTCAATACAACTGATGTCTGGGTGCCCATATATAAAACGGTGCACAGCATAGACTAACGCAAGCTTAACCCGGTCCACAACATTCAGTTTCATCCTATCTTTAGTACCCACTTTCACACTCTTTTTCTTCCTTTCGGCTTCTTTCCGGTTTTTTCTATCTTCCGCTTTTTAATCTCTTCATCATTTAGATCAACTGCAATTGTAGCGCAAAAAGGAACTCATACAATTCTCTTCCTAGTAACATTTTTTCCAGGAGTAAAATACTTTTTCATGAATGTGCTTACCCCTAGGGGTTGGACATATGGCGTATCCAACTCCGTGACTCGGAGGCCTGATATTGCGGCAAAATGCGGCTTCCTAAAGCAGATTTCATTACCACCTACTTTAAACCAGATATCTTCATCTCCTTCTACCTGAATCCGCCGAGTCATCAAGAAACTAAATATTGGCCCTGACATCTTCTGATCATCAGGAATGTCAAGTAGATGCCCAATTTTAGTTTCGAGGAACAGGGCTTTCTCAGCGTCAGACAATTCATCGTGTATAGCATTTAGTACCTTGTAGCCGGAGTCCGAATTTAGTTCACAGTAATTGGTCCGGTACTTGTACACATCTGGGTAAACATAATTCCTACACAACACAATAAAAAATTATAACAAAATAATGGAAACGTCTAAAAAAAAAAAGATTTTATAATTTAAAAGATATTTAGTCATTGATGAAACTATAAAACTTATTAATCGACTCCTAATTCACATTTTTACCTTTCCTCAACTGCAGTTCTGGCTTTTCTACCAACAACCATGCTTGCAACCTATAAATTGTTGGTTTGATGCTTTACTGCTTACCTACATTCAAATCGTTTAATCAATTCAACAAGGGAGATATTTGTGACCACATTCCTCAATAAAATGAAAATACAAAAATCACACCAGTCTACCAAAACTATAGATTTAGTAAACTATAGTTTCATTTGCAAGAAAATGAGACAATCTCCCAACAGCATAAGAAAACCGACACAAAGACAGAGATTTGTATGAGAAATATATTTAGTAAACTGCAAATTGATTAAACCTATTATACATGTATCCTTTTTCATTTGCAAGCCATCAAAGACCAAATAATCCTTCCCCACGAGAATAGATGTCTTGACTAGTACCAAAGGGGTGGAAATAATTCAGTTTCATTTGCAAGTTCACAACAACTTTAACAAATATATTCCACATAATACTCAAAATTTCCTTTCAATAAATTTGGGTTTTATATAATGATGGAAAAGGAATTGGGTTTCAATCATCTCTTATTAATCGATGAATAAAAACAACTTGGGTTTCAATCATCTCTTATTAATCGATGAATAAAAAAATAACGATTGAAAACCCTAGATAGATAGAAAATTTACCTGATTTTAATTGCAATCGATCCTCGAACATGCCGTTCTTTAGGTACAACTTCTAAGAAGTATCAAACATTGTTAACGAACCCCCAGGGGATGTTCTGTGACTTCAGGCTTAGAAGGAGTGGGAGAGATAGAGTTACAGACGAGGGAGGAAGAGGAGAAAGAGTGTGATTTTCTTATAATTTCCCTCGTGAAAGATAATGTGCAGGCGATGTGGAGTTAGAGCTAATATACTCTAAAATAAGACCAATTTGGTAACGAAATTACGGGACCGAACATTTTTATTTCTGGGGGTGTTTAGGTAGGTTAGAAAGTCCCTATACACGTTTGCCAATGTTTCGGTTTACCATCAAATTAAGACCAATTGCATGTTTAAATGTGCGATGAATTTCATTTTAGGCTCCATCTGCCATACTTATCTAGTAAGAAGATTGGGAACAACCAAAATCGTTAACCAATATTGATCTCACTGGTACTCATGCAGTTCACTTTATTGCTTGGCATGGATCTGATCCAAAAAAATAAATTCTCTACCATAACCAATATATGATCAATACTGTTCTCTCTCTTATGGTAAAGCCGTTATGCTTTTAAGTTGGATGTCTTCAATTTTTTGGTTTTGTTTGCGAATATTACAACAAGGTTTTAGACAAATACAAATATACCTCCACCAATTACATTTATCACTTCCACACTGCCAGATATACAAAATAACCTATCAAAAGCTTAGAAAATGATGGACAGTGTACATAAACGTAAATGTACAAAAACACGAGGGGCCAAAAGATTCCCTGTGCCACTCATGGGTACTAAGGTCGTCCACTAAAATTGACAGACAACCCGTACCTGTCCGTAAATCCTAATAGCACGAAAAAACTCGCACCAAAAAATTAAGGTGTTATTCAGAGTGAGGATCCTAAAGGTAAAATAAATACTGCTAATTATTCACTACTCTTTATGGCTTTATTTACCCGAATGGATTTTCTCTTGAACAACCGTATGGCAATTTCACAACGATAGCGGTGAAGATACTCCTTTTAATACACGACATGAGGAACCCCCCTAATCAGATATTCAACGAACTTCAAAGCATACACCCCACACGAGCATCTGCAATATGCATAAATGGATTACGCATAAGAAAGTTGCTTCAATTTCCATAAAACAAACATTGTCTTTGAATTTCATATTACTCCTACACTACTTGAATGTATACATATAGCCTGGGCGAGGAAAAAATATTTCAAGTAGAGAGTGGTTACCCATCATCCTGTTGAGGGAGGAGCGGATCCTCATGAAATACAGCTTTCCACATGGGCCCCTGGTTGTACAGTTGGCTTAAATAGTCACGAATCAGATTATTTCATTGTACACTCCCCGATTCACGAGTTTGACGCGGTCTAAGGGAATCATATATAATTACTTTCTTCTCCTTAAATTTAATACATATTGCAACCCAGTGGTCATATCGTCTTTTAATGTGGACCACGCCATATATCACATCTACATCTGCCCAAGATTTACCGCCTTCAGCCTATGTCCGTGATGGATAACGATTGGCGGATTTGAACTCGTCATCCATTGTCGTGCATTGCTGCTCAACATCAAGGAAGCAACACATAAATTAGTTAATACACAATTTAAGTAGCTATTTTACGTTAACAGACCAAAGCAAGCGTCTATGGTCGTGCACTTCCCATCGGCGCAGAGAGTGATCAAGCGCATGAGGAGCAACATGCCGTTAATATGCCGCAGATCGACACAAAAAAGAGATGAGTTTCGTTGCAAGAAACTTTTACCATTAGATAGTTAGATTGTTTTTTTTTACAGGATCAACAGATGGAATCTAACTTACTTCATCACCTAGACATCCATTTTTATCCAAAAGTAGTGTTTTAAACGGTTACAAGTCGCAAAGGGGTCATCTTCCTTGTAGTCAACACTGTCCCATACAAACATCCATAACACAAAGTTACGATCAAAATAAACAAGGACACCAAAAACAAACAAATAAATAAAGGATGTTTTGGGGACACTCACCCTATGTTGATGTAATCATTCAAATCCTGTACATCCTTCTCAGTAACTCCGGAGTCCAATCAAAATTTTTGAAATAATCTATTTTCACTTTGAGTTTTTCAGCAAAAACGTCTTCTTCAGGTATAATTCTCATCACCCTCTCACAAAGGGGAATCCCAAATTTCAATTCTATTCCCAGCCTTTTCAAAGTGCTTCGAGTACACTTAACCTTCTTCCGACCATTCTTCTTATGATCACCACCATCTCCCGCAAAATTAACCTTATTGCAAGGCACAACTCTAGCCTTCTTCAAATTATTTACATCGGTAAATGGAGGTTGTAGCGCTTTACTAAGCTTCCGTACTCTTACATACTTTGGGAGAGTATTGTCAACAAAGACATCCGGACGATCAAGATCATCATGATTTCTTTTTTTCCATTCGGGCCTTTTTGAATTTTTATCGGCCTACAAAAACAGACTCAATGAGAAGAATTTCAAGAAACGGTGAACACAGTTAATGAAAATACTACGGTCAACAAATGACTTAATTCTGTTATTTAACAAAGAGAAGTTGCATTCACCGTTTACTATCAACCAAATATTCCATAAGATTAAAAGGATTTCTCAAGTTTAATAACAAACAAATGGAGAAATATCACGCCGTTCTTATAAAATCGAACAATCCGATGTTTATAAACGAGTTACCGAGTAACTAGGATAATAAACAACATCGAGATACATAATACAACAAACTTAAATGGAGAGAAAGCGAACATGACTACAGCATTTGAAGCAAAATTCACAAGAAGAACAATTATTTTTTCGACAATCAAGCTTATTGTATGAAATAGTCACTATCAAGTAGAGACGACTAATAGCAAAATGTGTATATATATTACCTACTTCATAGTCGGCATTCAAGAGCGAATTTTATTAATGCAGACATTACGTACATAGACCTATTGTGATTTGTCTATTGTGACATAATGCAAAACTAATAGGAAACTTATACATGCTAATGACCAACAAAAATTAATCTATTATTCGTATCAGGCACATTAAAATTCGAGCAATAAGAACGAACAAACCTCTTCGCCTATCTTATTTGGAGTATTATATAGTAATCGTGTACTAAGAAGTTCAACATCATCATGGGCGTTTACATCATCGTCTTTTAAAATATTATAGCGTCGTGTTTCAGCTTCTTCATTACCCACAAACGTCTTTACCAACATCAAGAATAGGCTTCCCATATAAATCAACACCACTTTCTTTAACAACCTCTTTGACTTTGTTATTTGGGTTCCAACTTGGCCCATCCGGCATTCCTTCATTGTTGCAATTCCCCATATATGGAGCACGAAAATCAAGTACACAATATTTTACATCGACTCAATTAATTTTCAAGTTATGAATAGGTTTAACTGTAAAACTTAACAGAATAAAAAGATTCCAAATTACTCACAGTTCTTGACTTTAAAATCTGAAACCTCCTCCTTCAAAAATGTAACCTTCTCTTTCAATTCGGTGCATGTATTTTTCAAATCGACCACCTGCAACTTAATTCTTCCAACTTGCCTAGAGACTCACTCTTCATACCTAACACCAAACCGGAAAAGATGATCCATCCTATCCTTCAAAATATCACCATCGACCGAGGATTAATCTGCTGCGTCTCTAGCTTGTTCTTCCAAGCCATCAACCTCTATATCATCGTCGGACAAAGTATTAAAAGCCGCATCACTAGCTTGATCTCTGGTGACATTACCTCAATTACCCCAGAATTAAAAGCGGTCGAAGCGAGGCTCGGCCATATGATGTCTTCCGGGAATTGAACAACGGAATCTTTCTGCAATAGGGCGAAGATGGTCAAAAACAACATTAAATACAAATTTCAAAGAAATAGAATTCTAAAGACATACTCATACCTATTACTAATGCGCTACCAACATTCACATGGGTCGGGCATTAGTGCAAAGACACAATAAGAATATAGGGGAGCCACCCATTAATATATATCTCTTTTCCACACTTCTCAAACAATGTCTGAAGACTCGAACAGCCCAAACCTAAAACACAAAAAAAACTATTAAAACAAAAACTTGAAAGTTAAACATATACAAAATATCAACCAAACTACACTTACCACCAACACGCCCGGCATTCCTTGAGGATGAATGCCCCAAGGACCGTTAGGTGTATCTACTCCGGTCATTTGAAATTCATAGGCTTTGTGAGTCTTCTCAAAAGTTTGATAATAAGCTACATCTCCCAAAGTGATAATTGTTGAAGTCATCAAAGTCTTCTACCAAACTCCATGTTGTTTCCTCAACACCAGGTGATGTCCGGATACCCATATATAAAGCGATGCACAACATATAGGAGAGCAACCTTTACCCTGTCATCAACATTAACTTTCCCCTATTTTTAGCATCCACTTTCTCACTCTTTTTCCTCACCGCAATATTTTTTCCTCTCTTCAACATTTGTCCTCTCTCAACATTTCTCCTCTCTTCAAAGATCCGTATCGATAAAAAGGAAATTATACAAATCTCCTCCTCTTACTTTTCTCGCCATCAAAAATACTTCTCCTTCATTTACTCACCTTTATGGTACAAAGACACCTGTGCATCCGTCTTCCTGAAGCTAAGGCACGATATTGCGGCAAACTCCCGCTTTCCAAAGCAAATTTCCTTACTAAAATCTCCATTACAAAATCAACCGGATAGCCTCGTCTTGCGGTACATAAATCCGCCTAGTCATTAAGAAATTAAATATCGGCTAGTAGAAATCTTTTGATCAACATGAATGTAAAGTAGGTGACCAATTGTAGTTGATTGGAACAATACTTTCAAAGATCGGACAATTCTTCGCGCACGGCTTTTAGTACATCGTAGGCGGGGTAAGTAATCAATTTGCGGAATCCGTCCTGACCCGTACTCATCCGGGTAACAATATTGCCTACACAACACAACAAAAAGTTACACCAAAAACATACCGGTTCTATTCGTGAAAAGATCCTTATTCGTTAATACACTACTAATCCACATATTTACCTTTCCTCAACAACAACAACAGGTTTATGTGTTTTCTTGGGCAATTTACCAAAGACGCATGCTTGTAGCCTACAAACATAATTCAATTAATAAATAAATATCTGAATAATAAGGCATTGTGGAAGGGCAATAGATCACACTCTCAAGCTACATTACGTTTACTTGATTACATCGCAGGTTTGGGGACTACACTAGAGAGTCAAAAATCTTACAAGACGGAATGAAAGATATGCGAAAATTATTACACGGTTAAAACAAACATATAGGCAAGTGACTATAATTGGCAACTGCCCATAAAAACTAGGTTAATTTGCAAGTGACTTTTCAAACATGATGAAACAATCTCACTCTCAACACATACATAAACAATTAATTGAGATAATCAGGGACATGCATTGGAGTTTAAATGTGAGACAATACATTTATTATATCAAAATGATGAACATGAGGTTTTGAAAACAAACTTAAACTAGTGCCATAAGGCAAAAACATTGAATAGATAATCTTTTAAGTTGAAAAGCTAGGGGGAAATTATGGACTTCAGTGAGTCCTTTTTTAGAAACAATTTTAAAAAATAATAAATGATAACTAATAATGGTATAACAAACATGAAAGTGAACCTGTCCATCAATTCTAAATTGGACATCAATGTTTCAAAACGGAACTCGTTGGGTAATTTTAACAAGCAACTGAGAGGCTAGCTTAAAAATTCAATCCATTACCTCATTTATGATGGAAAGCTAAATTTTCATAGATGCAATCATATTTAATCTTCAAAGAAACGTTTATAAATCCAAAATCACACATGGTTTAATATGTGAGGAATGATTATTGTGTAAATAAAGTTTTCAAGCAAAGTTCAACAAAAACAGGGAGAGATTGGGAAAAGTTAATGGACAAAGATTATCAATTTCACGGCTGAGAAAAACATCTCAACTCATAAATTTTAGATCCAAGAAAATAGTGTTGTACAATAATAGAAAATTGCATTTGAATATACATGAATCGAAAAATCAGGAGACAAACGAATAAATAGCATTTGAATCGACATGAATCGAAAAAGGTGGAGAAAAAGGAATAAAAGGAGAAAGAACCCCTACCTTTCTGTAGAAGAGAAATTCAGCCAATTTCAATGAAAGGAGAAGTAACCTACAAACATCTGTATTATAAGGCGTTGCGGAAGGAAATAGATCACATTATCAAGCCTACAACCTTTTATTGATTCCTGCAGGTTTGGGGACTAGGCTACGAGCTCAAAAATCTAACAAGACATGAATGAAAGCTATGCGAAAATATGTATGCCAACCCGAACTCAGTACATACACGAAAAAAAAGGTTTTCGACTAAATTGGAGTTCCATCGATAAACATCATTACAAAATTGAATATGTAAAAGTTCTAAACCACTATAACCTAATGAAATTCCGAATATCCCCAATGCTTTCCTACAAGCATAAATATTCACTAACCCAAGTATTTATAGAACCCAATTTGAAGTTATCAAACCTGAAATCGTACTCATTACACAAGTCTTTTCAACCAAGTAGTGTACATACAACTAAACAGATAATAATAGCAAACTGATTTGCACAAACTTAATTTGTTAATAAGCTAATTCATAACCACAAAAACTAGGCCTAAATGCACTTTCATTAATCAATAATCCATTCTAGAGAAGTAACTTTTGGGAGATGTGCAAATATCTTATGCGGCTTGAGCAACAACAAATGCCAAAATCAAAAACTTTTTACAATTTTTAGAGCAATTGGTGGACTATAGCACCTGCAACATGAATTACCGTAAACCTTAAGAAATTCAAAGTAGTTAGCTCAATATAACAACAAACTTAGTCTTTAACGTACATATCCAAAGAGATACCATATCATAAACGACAAAAATACATTGTATCAAAAAGTTATATCCATTCAGATTAAGAAAATAGTTAAGTACAAAAGATTGCATTGCATATTACTTCATGTTATACATTAAGATTCTTTATGTAGGTAAGTACAAGTATAACCAAGTCACCAACTATATATGTGAAAAGTTTCGATCCTACCTGTTGAACAAATGAAGACGCACATGCTCTATTTGTAGAACCAATCGACTTCAACTTTGAAAACCCTTCGACTATTAATACATCACGCATTAGTGGATCATTTTAAATAATAAATCAACGGAAGCAAAAACTATGAGCGATTCACTTTAACAATAAAATGTGAACCATATTCGCAATTTGGATGAGGTATTAATGAAACAAAAAATTATTTACATAGATGAGAAATACTAAGCAAAAGCGGAGGTGAAGAACACTATCCGAAGATCATGGACAAAAGAATAAAACATCCGCGAGGACCTTGCACTAGTGCAACCCATATGAAGCGATTAAGCCACTAAACTTGTCTTATCCAAAGTACCTATTTATTAACCAAAATCTATATTTGAAATCCAGGTATCGGGTAGTGGAAAATCACTTGCATACATCCTCGGTAATCCAACTAATCCAACTATCTGTAACTAACCACTAAAGCTACCTAAATCGTTTGTAATAAGTCACAATATTATGACTTCTAATTATCCTTGAAATCTTATATGAAACAAAAAAAAGTTTCCAACCTTTCCTAGCAATCTCAAAGTAGGAAAGTAATAACACAACAGAATCAAAATTAAAAACCAAACCAGATAGCAACTATTCATCAAAAAATAAACCACATAGTATTGACCAGACAGATTTTTCTAAATAAGAGAACCATATCAACAATCCATTCCACTAAATTAGTTAATTACCTGAATTCCTTTTTTTTAAGCAATACTCTAACAAAAAAAAACCTATATTGAAAAAGTTAAAAAACGATAATTACACACTTTTGGTAAAACAACTTTAAATGATAAATGATAACTAATGGTAAAACAAACATGAAAGTGAACCTGTCCATCAATTCTATATTGAACATCAATGTTTCTAAACGGAACTCGTTGGGTAATTTTAACAAACAAGTGACAGGCTAGCATAAAAATTCAATCCATTACCTCATTTTTGAAGGAAAACTAAATTTGCATAGATGCAATCATATTTAATCTTCAAAAAAACGTTTATAAATCCAAAATCACGCATGGTAGAATATGTCAGGAATGATTATCAGAAAAGAAACTTTTCAAGCAAAGTTCATCAAAAACAGGGACAAATTGGGAAAAGTTTATGGACAAAGTTTATCAATTTCACTACTGAAAAACATCTCAACTCATAAATTTTAGATCCAAGAAAATAGTGTTGTACAAGAATAAAAAATTGCATTTCAATAGACATGAATCGAAAAATCAGAGACAAACGAATAAATAGCATTTGAATCGACATGAATCGAAAAATCTAGAGACAAAGGAATAAAAGGAGAAAGAACCCCTACTTTTATGCGAATAGAAATTCACCAATTTCGAACGGGTTGAGGTCGATTTGGATTTAACCTAACCCTAAACTTGCTTGTGTTCTTCTTCAACGTCTAACGATGAACCACCCACCAACGCCTAATGATGAATCAAAAACTTACACAAATGATTCTCAATAACACCTTCTCAACAAAACCAAATCTACGACCTAATTTTTCAAGGAAAGAAATGGAAGTTCAGGGAATGAAATGAATAGGGGGAGGAGTTTAACATTTATCTTTTCTTTTATTAACTCACCAACAACACGTGTAAGAGAAAGGAAGAAGGGGTAATGTGTGCACATTACCACATGGGTTGGCTTTATAGTAAATAGATTGAAAAATTTGTCCGTTTTGTTGATGAAAACAATGTTCTAAACATTTTTGGTAAATTTTAACATTTTTGGGAATACTGAAAAAAAAACAGACACGGCTGGAAATTTCCTCTATATTATCAGGCTTTTGAACGTTGTATCTTAAAGCAGGTCAACAATAGAGTTCAAAAAATTTATAATTTTTTTAGAATGTACTGTGGTCATAGTAGGGGGTATGTCTAATCAAGGGGAGTATATACCTGTGAATCTAGAGGCTTGTACACTCCAGAGTCCAGACAGTAAATGATGAACAAAATAAACTATGCAGTCCTTGTTGTTGTGTCCCTACATAAGGCTTCCTAGTGACAGGAACATCGTTTGCAGACTTCAATAATTGCACTGTTAGTCCGATCAATTTTGCAAGTAAATATGATTTAAAAGTTAAAAGTTAAGCAAATTAAAAAAAAAAATGACACCAAAAGGTTAAAGATTAAACTTACAGAACAATTTATGCATCTCCATTTCATGCAATATCAAATTCCAACACAAGCAGACACATTCAATCACAACCTGCGAAAGTACTACCAAAATCAATGTCAGTAAACACCATTCGCTTCAAATTCCTTGCAGCCAATGCCCCATAAGCCACAACAACAATTCAGTTCTTCCCATCTTTCATTTTAAGAACTGCTCCCATTTCAGCATACTCTTGGATGACATAAATCAAACCCGTGAATCCTGACTTACCACAATAGACAGGGGTGAGGCATACATGCAAATGGAGACGATGGTGGCAGCAAAGCCGCAAAAGAGTTTCCTTGAGTTTTCATGTAGAGCAAATAAAGAAACGAGCACCACAATTGCGAAAACTGTGAGAATTAAAGTGAAGAGTGTCAGTATTTTCACTCTCACTTTCTGAGGCTTAGCATATATTATGAACAGAATCATGTAGATCGACTCGATTGCCGCACCAGCTCCGTTCACTGTTGATACCAGTAGATTATGTGGCGACACAAAAGGAAGTCCATACCTAATCATCATCAAAAGAAAAATGGAATTACAAACTAGTCATTTGCTAGAAGAAAATTAAGCCAAATTTTAGTACCTTGTGAGAAAATAATTGAAATAAGAACTGCAATCAACCAGAAGTCTAGAACAGTAATGACTTTATTAAGTAATTAGAATTTCATTGCAGTACCAGAGAAAATGAGAGCCACAAAACGTTAGAGCCCGGCACGCATTTTTCACTTTAAGGGTGAAAAACAACCTCCCCAATTTATGAATAGAAAGCCATTCTCGAACTTTCTTCATGTCAAGTAGTTGTTACACCAAATAAGACTAACCTGTGGGGCCTAATTGGATGCAACGACCTTGTTCTGTTTGAGATGAATTAACTACCATTTTTTTTAGTTAGCTTGCATATCGATAACCATTTTTCCCCAGATTCACATCGCCACCAGGAACACTTGAAGAAGCAACTCACCCATAACTTCTCATCCTGCAATTCATGTATTAAACATTCACCACTTGTACCAACCACTGCACTGTCTTCTAAGTGCAACAGATACATCAACTTCTTCACTACATCACCCAAGTTTTTCTCTGCATCTTACTGCCAACAAACCCATTGGCCATTGCAGTAACACAACAAATCCATCTACATCCCAGGAATTTAAGTTTTGGTTGTTTCCAATCAAAAATTCGTACATAATTCATTATGCAATGGAATTCAGTAAATTTGGTTTCCTTGGAAAGCTAAGGAAGTATTATTTAATATAAAAATGATAAGCAAAAATAAATAGTTTCATAGCTATGCCGAGAAGTCTCTTCCAAACAGGACAGCGAAACACATTTTCAGGAATTGCAGTTTTGATAGTCTATAATCTAAAATCCATACAAAAATCATCAAGAGATGGAATAAGGCAAATTTGGTTTCGTTAGAAAGTTGAAAAGGTTATATTTAACATAAAAATGATAAGCGAAATCAATAAGGTAAGAATCTGTGTGCAAAAGCCTCGTTAAAACAGGACAGGGATGACGTTTTCAGGAAATTGCAGTTTCGTTAGTGTTCATTCAAAAATTCTTAAGAAATTCATTAGACGATGGAATTTGGCGAATCTGGTCCTGTTGAAAAGCTGAGAAAACCCTCTTTCCAATAAAAATGAATAGTAACAACAAAGAGTTCCATAACTATGGCGTAAAGTCTCTAACAAACAGGACAGAAACACTAAGTTCAGAAATTCCCAGTTTCGCAAGTCTCTAATCGAAAATTCGTGTAAAATTCATTAAGTAATGGATTTCAGCAAATTTGGTATTGTTGAAAAGCTGATAAAAGACTCTATAACGTAAAAATGATAAGAAAAGTAATAAGATGCATATCCATGTCGATAAGTCTCCATAGAACATGACCAAAATTACGTTTTCAGAAATTTGAGGTTCTTTTCACAAACATGCTATGGGCTATCTTTCAAACTCAGTTGGGGTTTTGGAATTTTGGTGAAATAAGAACTTAGATAAATTCAAACCATCCCTATTCTTCAAGAAGTAAATATAGTATCTTCTTATATTGTAAATCTTACAAACCCATTCAAAAACCAACACCAAATCATAAATTTTGAACTAAGTTAGGGCAAGTATCAATCACACCACTTTGAATAGTTTTCTCTCAATCTATAAGAAATACTTCATTAAGTAGAATCAAATTAAAATAAAGCAACGAATACCCATTTCTTATTTGGTGACAAACATGCATTGTAAAGAAAACGAATTAGAAATCAACTTGGAGAAATCGAAGATTAATCAATTGGGTTGAGAAAAACCCCTACATGGACAACTGATGACCAAGCGAAGCATAATCCAAGAGAGAATCAAAATTTTACAATTGCAGTTGCACCCATTCCTACTGCTGGTACTTTTTATAATCTCATTTCTCACTGTTGACTGCAACATCTACCAGCACCTAAATCCATGTGCATCTTACTGGTCACAGACCATCAATCCACAATTCACAGACCATCTACCAGCACCTAAACCCATTCCTACTGTTGATAGATTGAGAAAACCATAAAAACCACATAACCGATAAGAAGATCTGAAAATACACCCTACACATAGAGAAAACAACAAAGTAACATTAACAACTACAAAAAAAGAAAGTAGATACTTAATGAAACAAAAGTCATTCCTAAAGGTGAAGAATTATAGGAAGCTTGAACAAAAGTGAGCTATAGGTATGCAGTGGTGCTTGATTTGTAATTACTGATTCCGCGCTTAGCATGTCATGAACTCTCTCAGCTGCAGATACAATGTTCTGTGAATTTCCGCAGTGAACTTAGCCTTTGGGCTTTTGCACATACAAATCAGAAACTAATACAAATTGATCCTTGATGAAACAAATTACATTAACAACTAAAAAAATAGAAATTAAATTCAACAAAATGGAAATCAATCACTAACCCTCCATACACGACTCTGTTGAGTTTGTTTCTGTTCAAATGACCTTACAAGTTCTTCTTGTTCTGTAATTCAATAATTAACCAAAGATTATCAATGGGTGTAAGGTGAAATTGCAATTAAACAAAGAAAATTCAAGGGTTTTGAAGTCAAAAAATTCAGTAAGAAATTAGGTCAAAATAAAAAGAAATTCAGAACAGAACCAATTTCAATTCAAGCGATATTAGACAAGATTAAGAGCATTCAGTAAGCAATTAAAGATTTATATACCAGAATTTTAACAATAGAAAAGGAAAAAGAAGAAGTGAAAACCCAAATTTGATTTAGGTTGATAATGAGAGACAGAGGCAATACGGTGAGTTTCAATGGGAAGAGAATCATCTTGAGTTGGGATTGAGAATCTGCTGTCATATTCGTTCCGAGATTTCATCCATTTTCGCTTGAATTTGAGAAGTATAAAGCAATTTAAGGTTTCTGCCATAGTAACTGATGGTGTAGTTGCTGGTAATCGAGAAGATAATTCTGATGTATTTAGAGTTAACATCTAGTGATTGCATCTCCTTCATGTTTTGAAGCCATGGACGATCTGTAAGTTGAAGAAGAAGCTGGAGGAATTTTTTTGAGCTTGGGTCTTCGGAGGAGGAGACGAAGATTTGAGAGAGTAGAAACGAAGAAAAGGGAAGTTAGTGAGAGAAATTTATTTTGATATTTTATATAAAAAATTGTGGATGGTAGAGATTTCAGTTAAGGTTGGTCATACGGATTAAACAAATTTATAAACGGTACAGATTTGATTAAGGATTATCATACGGATCAAGCAAGTGTGATTTCTCTTTGTGTTAATTCGAACTCATGTTTTCGGTTTAATTATCAACCTTGGACATGAAAAAAAAATCCAAAAAAAATATTAATAAATTTAGGACATCGTTCTCGACATTTTGATATAAAAACATCTAAAAAATGTATAAGAATAAATCGGGAAAATAAAAAATGAATTCAGTAATTAGTGTGTTTCTATGTGCTTTCTCTTTAATACAAAGTCATGCTTTCTTTGTGTTTCGAACTTCAAATGTGGTATAACAACATACAAACTATGAGCCAAGAAGCTCCGGGAGGGTTCTAACTTCAAACTTAGCATGATATATCATCGAAATCGATAAATATGAAGCTCAGTGTTGATTCGAACTTCAAATGTGGTATAACGACATACAAATTATGAACTTAGAAAATTCGAGAGGGTTCTGACTTCAAACTTAGCATGATACATCATCGAAACCGGTAAATATGAAGAACGGTGTTGATTCGAACTTCAAATGTGGTATAACGGAATACAAACTGTGAACTAAGAAGCTTCGGTAGGGTTCTAACTTCAAACTTAGAAGGATACATCATTGAAATCGATAAATATGAAGCTCAATGCTGATTCGAACTTCAAATGTGGTATAACGACATACAAATTATGAACTTAGAAAATTCGAGAGGGTTCTGACTTCAAACTTAGGATGATACATCATCGAAACCGGTAAATATGAAGAACGGTGTTGATTCGAACTTCAAATGTGGTATAACGGAATACAAACTATGAACTAAGATGCTTCGGTAGGGTTCTAACTTCAAACTTAGAAGGATACATCATTGAAATCGATAAATATGAAGCTCAATGCTGATTCGAACTTCAAATGTTGTATAACGACAAACAAACTATGAACCAAGAAGCTCCGAGAGGGTTCATCCTTCAAACTTAGCAGGATACATCATCTAAATCGATAAATATGAAGCTCAGTGTTGATTCCACCTTCAAATGTGGTTGGAATATTCCCTGAAACCTTAAACAAACCCTATTCTGGCATATTATATGCATACCCTGGCTCCAAGATCGAAACCTGGCCGTGAGTGGACTACTAGAAGTCGGAAACTTTGTAAGAACGATGAATCCATCCATTTACAGGTAAGATTCCTTCGGAATATTCCTGAAACATTAAACAAACCTTATTCTGGCATATTGTATGCAAACTCTGGCTTCGAGATCGGAACTTGTCCGTTAGTGGACTAATATAAGTTGGAAACTTTGTAAGAACAATGAATCCATCCATTTACAGATAAGATTCCTTCGGAATATTCCCTGAAACCTTAAACAAACCATATTCTGGCGTATTATATGCATACCCTAGCTCAGAGATCGAAACTTGGCCGTGAGTGGACTACTATAAGTTGAAAACTTCGTAAGAACGATGAACCAGTCCATTTACAGGTAAGATTCCTTTGGAATATTCCCTGAAACCTTAAACAAACCATATTCTGGCATATTATATGCAAACCCTGTCTCCGAGATCGAAACCTGGTCGTGAGTGGACTACTATAAGTCGGAAACTTCAGAGGAACAATGAATCCATCCATTTACAGATAAGATTCCTTCGGAATATTCCCTGAAACCTTAAACAAACCATATTATGGCGTATTATATGCATACCCTATCTCCGAGATCGAAACTTGGCCGTGAGTGGACTACTATAAGTTGAAAACTTCGTAAGAACGATGAATCAGTCCATTTAAAGGTAAGATTCCTTTGGAATATTCCCCGAAACATTAAACAAGCCCTATTATGGCATATTGTATGCAAACCCTGGCTCCAAGATCGAAACCTGGCCGTGAGTGGACTATTATAAGTCGGAAACTTCGTAAGAACGATGAATCAATCCATTTACAGATAAGATTCCTTCGGAATATTCCCTGAAACCTTAAACAAACCATATTATGGCATATTATATGCAAACCCTGGCTCCGAGATCGAAACCTGGCCGTGAGTGGACTACTATAAGTCGGAAACTTCAGAAGAACAATGAATTCATCAATTTACATGTAATATTCCTTCGAAATATTCCCCGAAACATTAAACAAACCCTATTCTGTCATATTATATGCATACCCTGGCTCCAAGATCGAAATGTGACAGTGAGTGGACTACTATAAGTTGGAAACTTTGTAAGAACGATGAATCCATCCATTTACAGGTAAGATTCCTTCGAAATATTCCTGAAACATTAAACAAACCCTATTTTGGCATATTGTATGCAACCTCGCCTCGGATTGGAACTTGCCCAAGTAGTGGACTACTATAAGTCGGAAACTTCGTAAGAACGATGAATCCATCCATTTACAGGAAAGATTCCTTTGGAATATTCCTTGAAACATTAAACCAACCCTATTCTGGCATATTGTATGCAAACCCTGGCTCTGATATTGAAACCTAGCCGTGAGTGGACTATTATAAGTCGGAAACTTCATAAGAACGATGAATCCATCCATTTACAGGTAAGATTCCTTTGTAATATTCCCCGAAACATTAAACAAACCCTATTATGGCATATTGTATGCATACCCTCCCCCCAAGATCGAAACCTAGAAGTGAGTGGACTACTATAAGTTGAAAACTTCATAAGAACGATGAATCAGTCCATCTACAGATAAGATTCCTTTGGAATATACCCCGAAACATTAAACAAACCCTATTATGGCATATTGTATGCAAAACCTGACTCCGAGATCGAAACCTGGCCGTGAGTGTACTACTATAAGTCGGAAACTTCGTAAGAACGATGAATCCATCCATTTACAGATAAGATTCCTTCGGAATATTCCTGAAACATTAAACAAACCCTATTCTGGCATATTGTATGCAAACTCTGGCTCAGAGATCGGAACCTGCCCGTTAGTGGACTACTATAAGTCGGAAACTTCGTAAGAACGATAAATCCATCCATTTATAGGTAAGATTCCTTCGGAATATTCTTGAAACATTAAACAAACCCTATTCTGGCATATTATATGCATACCCTGGCTCCAAGATCGAAACCTGGCAGTGAGTGGACTACTATAAGTCGGAAACTTCGTAAGAACGATGAATCCATCCATTTAGAGGTAAGATTCCTTCAGAATATTCCCTGAAACATTAAACAAACCATATTCTGGCATATTGTATGCAAACCCTGGCTCTGAGATCGAAACCTGGCCGTGAGTGGACTACTATAAGTCGGAAACTTTGTAATAATGATGAATCCATCCATTTATAGGTAAGATTCCTTCGGAATATTCCCTAAAATATTAAACAAACCATATTCTAGCATATTGTATCAAACCCTATCTCCGAGATCGAAACCTGGCCGTAAGTGGACTACTATAATTCAGAAACTACGTAAGAACAATGAATCCATCCATTTAAAGGTAAGATTCCTTCGGAATATGAATAAAATTTAGCAGAACAGTTTATACCTCTACTACAATTCTAATAAAGGTTGTCAATAGTGATGACAATTTTTTTAGCATAAGTGAAAAGTTTTTACAGAAGTGAATAAAATTTAGCAGAACTGAGAAAAAAAAATTAGCAAAAGTTGAATTTTTTTTTGCAAAAGTGATAAAAATTTAGAAGAAGTTTTTATACATCTATGACGACTCTTAAGGGGGTTGTAGAAGGTGTATTTATCCTTTTCTATAAAAGTAAATGTAAAATATAAGTAGACATGTAAATGTGGAAGGGTGGTTAGAATCCAAGTCTTAGGCAGAGGAGGTTTAGGTTCGATTCACCTTAGCCTCATTTTTTTTCAATGTCAATTTTTCATTTTACAACCCTTGTAAAGGTTGTGAATATTGATCAGAAAAAAAAAGCACAAAAATGACAATATTGAGAATCTGGAAGGATGGTTGATGACTGATGCTAACACACATTAGGCTTGGGTTCAAATCTCTCAATGAACATTTTTCAAAATCATTTTTTTTTTATCTTCAACAACTCTTATGCGTGTTGTTATACAGTTATTCACTACCTTTAAGATATGAGTTGTAAATTCTAAAGGTGGTCACTTCTCTCTGCAACCCATTTCACACAACAAGTTGTGGTTCTGATTCTCATCACTACTCTTAGGAACTCATTGGTCCTAAGAGTTGGACATATTTTACTTTGACAACTTTTGTTTGGAAAAGGTTGTAAAACATGCCACCTTTTACAACTTTTAATTTACGAGTTGTAAATCTACAGTCGTAGATTACTAATTTTCCCGTAGCATGATAGGGTAGATAGTTATTATTAGCCAAGATAGATATAATATACCCAACAATCTTAAGACAATTGATTTGCTACTATTATATATTCTTGGTTGATTAACTATATAAGTGGTGGTGTAGGATCCATAAAGTTAATCACTCTTCATGTACGGCACAAGTAGGAGTTCCTAAGTGTGTTCACATTGGTTAATTCTACATTGCATTAGAATCTGATGCTTTGATTTCCAACGGGTACTGTAGCTCTTGATATTTTACTTGTTCCATTACTGTACATCGGGTACTGTAGTTTTGGGGAAATCCCAGTGGTAATATTACAGAATATAACTCACAGTCCTAATACTTGTTTAGAATAGTGGATTCGGGTTCCTTTTATTCTTGTATAAGAATATCATTCAATTATTCTATTTCGTTAAAATTGACATTCCTTTAGCCTGACTTTTGGAAATTTTGGAGTAGTAATATCTGTAGTATATGACTTGAGGAGCTGTCAGTAGAGATGTCGGTGGTGGAGCAAGTGGACTGTCGGTAGTGGAAACTTTCGGTGAGTGGAGCTAGTGCAGCACTTAATATTCGATCACTCATAGTGGAGCATTATTAGTGAAGCTAGTGGAGAACTCTTTAGTGACTATGTCGACACATAGTCTGCCTCATCTCAACTATATATAGCCTTAATTTTTTTCTCATTGAAAGCATCAGAAGATCAATTAGAAAATAAGAGAAACAAAGAATTAATGTATGCTATCAGAGAGTGAGAGTGTAAGAGGCAGAGAGAAAGTCTTGTTCTTGAGAGGAGTGTATACTCTTGTAAACTTGTTCTAATCATAGTGAAACGTTATCGTCGTCTTCCAAAGTGGATGTAGATCATCTTGATCGAACCAGCAAAATCCTGTGTTATGTGTGTGCCTATTTTACTTTTGATTTCATTTATATTTCAATTCTCTATTGATTGTGCTAGGAAGAGCCGTTGGTCATAACAAATTGGTATCAGAGCTCCGGGTAAAAGCGATCTACGATGGCGGCAAAGTATGAGATTGGGAAATTTGATGGAAGGAATGATTTCAATTTATGGAGGCTAAAGATGAGGGCTGTTTTGGTGCAACAAGGTTTGGTGAAAACTTTGAAGGGGAAAACGACTCTAGAAGAAACATTGAAGGAAGAAGAAAAATATGAGCACTTGGAGAAAGCACATGGATTAATTCTATTGTGTTTGAGCAACGAGGTCTTGAGAGAAGTTGCGGCGGAAAAAACACCGGACGGGCTATGGAACAAGTTGGAGAAAAGGTATATGACTAAATCCGTAACTAATCATTTATATCTTAAGAAGAAATTACATAGTCTTAGAATGCATGAAGGAACGTCTATTATAAATCATATTTATGATTATAATAAAATTCTATTGGATTTGGCAAATATTGAGGTCAAAATTGAAGATGAAGACCAAGCTTTGGGTTTGCTTTGTTCCTTACCACCATCTTATGAAAATTTTGTTGATACCGTAATGTATGGAAAAAATACAATTTCCATGGAAGACGTTAAAGAGGCTTTGAACTATAAGGAGTTAAAGAAGACGGGTATCGACGGTAAAGATAATTCGGGAGATGGGTTGTTTGTTAGAGGAAGAGGAAACCAAAAAGGCGGATTTGATAGGAGTAGATCAAAGTCAAGGTCTAAATCAAAATCCGGTAAATTCTATTGCTTTCATTGTAAGGAAAAGGGGCATTTCAAGAAGGATTGTCCAAAATTGAAGACTGTCGAGAAGAATACCAACCAAGGCACTGCAGCAAATGTTGAAGCAAAAAGTGATGATGGAGCGGTTCTCACGGTTCATACCGAAAGCTCGGAGAACGGGTGGATTCTTGATTCGGGGTGTAATTTTCACATGTGTCCTCATAAAGAGTGGTTTACTACTTATCAAGCTAGAGAAGGTGGTAAAGTTCTTATGGGAAACAATGTCACTTGTAAAGTGGTGGGTGTAGGTACAATTCAAATTAAGATGTATGACGGTATGGTGAGGACTTTAACTAAAGTTAGGCATGTTCCGGACCTGAGAAGAAATCTTATTTCTTTGGGTAAGCTTGATTCAAATGGGTGCAAGTATCAAGGTGAAGGTGGAGTTATTCGTGTCTCAAGAGGAAGTCTTACAATTATGAAGGGCGAGAGAATTAATGGTCTTTATACGCTGCAAGGTTCTACTGTGACGGGTGATGTAGATGTATGTTCTTCAAGTTCTGATGATAATACTACCAAGTTGTGGCATATGCGGCTAGGGAATATGAGCGAGAGGGGATTGGCTGTTTTGAGCAAGCAGGGATTGCTTTGTGGTCATAAAACAGGCAAGCTTGATTTCTGTGAACATTCTGGATTATATTCATTCTGATCTTTGGGGTCCTTCTCGGGTCGATTCACATGGTGGCGGTAGATATATGCTGACGTTCATTGATGATTTCTCAAGGAAAGTATGGGTATTCATACTTAAACACAAAAGTGAAACTTTTGTCAAGTTCAAGCAATGGAAGACTATGGTTGAGAAGCAAACCGGAAGATAAATCAAGTGATTGAGGGCAGACAATGGTTTGGAATTTTGTAGGGGTGAGTTCAACGAGTTCTGCAAGGAGCAAGGGATTGTGAGATACCGCACAGTCAGAAAAACACCACAGCAAAATGGTGTTGCAGAAAGGATGAACATAACCATAATGGATAAGGCACGGTGCATGCTCTCCAATTCCGGGTTACCAAAGCAGTTTTGGACAGAAGCAGCAAACACATCAGCTTGTTTAGTGAACAGATCTCCATAGACTTCCATTGAGTGCAAGACTCCAAATGAAGTTTGGACAGGTTCGCATGCTAACTATGAAGACTTGAATATATTTGGATGTCCAGCCTATGCTCATGTGAATGAGGGGAAGCTAGAATCTAGAGAAAAGAAGTGTATATTTCTTGGGTATGCAAAGGGCATGAAAGGCTACAGGTTATGGTGTCCAACAGAAAGATCAAACAAGTTTCTTATCAGCAGAGATGTGAAATTTGATGAGCAATCGATGTTGAAGCCAAAGAATGAAGAACTAGATGGAAAAGCTGAAGAGAGTGTTAGTGATAAGGTGGAGCTTGGTGACAAGGTGGAACTTGAGGTGTAAGTTCAAGGAAGCAATGAGACTGTTGTTTCTGATGATGATGATGATTAAGATATTGTGCAAGATCCTGCCCAGGAAGAAGAAGCACAAGGTCATCAGTACAATCTTGCAAGAAACAGAGAGAGGAGGAAAGTTAAAGCACCTCAGAGATACAGCCATGCTGATTTAGTTGCATATGCATTTGCAGTAGGTGAGAGCATAGATAGGGATGATCCAACAACCTATGAAGAAGCAATCGGTGGTGAAGAATCAGCAGAATGGGGAGCATCTGCAACTGAAGAAATTGAGTCTCTTGACAAGAATGGCACTTGGGAGATAGTTGCAATACCAAAAGGGAAGAAGATTGTTGGAAGCAAATGGGTCTTCAAGAAGAAATAAGGTACTTCAGATGGTGAAGGAACAAGGTACAAGGCAAGGCTTGTGGCAAAGGGGTTTACGCAAAGAGAAGGCATTGACTACAATGAGGTATTCTCTCATGTTGTTAAACATAGTTCTATTAGAACATTGCTTGTTATAGTTGCTTTGAAAGATCTAGAATTGGAACGAATAGATGTTAAGACGGCTTTCCTTCATGGTGATTTGGAAGAGCGTATTTATATGCAACAACCAAAGGGGTTTGAAGTTCCTAGAAAAGAAGATCATGTATGTTTGTTGAAGAAATCTTTATATGGTTTGAAGTAATCTCCAAGGCAGTGGTATAAACGTTTTGATACGTTTATGGTAGCGAATGGCTATGACAGGAGTAAGTATGATAGTTGTGTATATCACAGGAAACTCCAAGATGGTTCATTTTTGTATTTACTCTTGTATGTGGATGATATGTTGATTGCTTGCAAAGACATGTTAGAGATACAGAAGCTGAAGGAGCAGTTGAGTAGCGAGTTTGAGATGAAGGATTTGTGCGCAGCAAAGAAGATATTGGGCATGGAGATTCATAGAAACCGAGCTGAAGGCAAGTTGTATTTGTCCCAGAAGGCTTACATCGAGAAGGTGTTGGAGCGGTTTGGTATGGAAGATGAAAAACCAGTAAGTACTCCTTTGGCAACTCATTTTAAACTTTTTAGAAAGCAATCACCTCAAACTGCAGATGAGGCAAAGTATATGTATCGAGTTCCATATGCAAGCGCAGTTGGTAGCATCATGTATGTTATGGTTTGTACAAGGCCGGATATCACACAAGTTGTGAGTGTGGTAAGTAGATACATGGGAAGTCCCGGGAATGCTCATTGGCAAGCTGTAAAGTGGATTTTGAAGTATCTAAGGGGAAGTACAGATTTTGGTTTAGTGTTTGATAAACACTATGGTGATTCGATGAATGTTGTGGGTTATGTTGATTCTGATTATGCAGGTGATCTTGATAGAAGAAGGTCATTGACAGGTTATACTTTTACATTGTGTGGTAGCACTATAAGTTGGAGGTCGGTTTTGGAAAGCACAGTATCATTGTCTACAACTGAGGCAGAGTACATGGCAGCCGTGGAAGCAGTGAAGGAAGGTATATGGTTGATGGGTTTGGTTGGTGATTTTGGTTTCAAGCAAGAGAATGCAACTTTGTTCTGTGATAGTCAAAGTGCCATTCACTTGACCAAGAACCAGATGTATCATGAGAGAACGAAGCACATCGATGTCAGGTATCATTTTATCAAGGATGCAGTTGAGGAAGGTAGGATAGCGATGCTAAAGGTTCCTACAGCGGATAACCCTGCAGACATGTTGATGAAGCCAGTTCCAAGTATCAAGTTTAAGCATTTCTTGGACTTGGTTGGTGTCAACAGGTGTTGAGATCCCTTGAGGGGCTGAGCAAAGACGATGATGATGAGTAGTGATGGTATTCAAGTCAAGGTGGAGATTTGTAGTATATGACTTGAGGAGCTGTCAGTAGAGCTGTCGGTGGTGGAGCAAGTGGACTGTCGGTGGTGGAAACTGTCGGTGAGTGTAGCTAGTGCAGCACTCAATATTCGATCACTCATAGTGGAGCATTATTAGTGAATCTAGTGGAGAACTATTTAGTGACTATGTCGACACATAGTCTGCCTCATCTCAACTATATATAGCCTTAATTGTTTTCTCATTGAAAGCATCAGAAGATCAATTAGAAAACGAGAGAAAAAAAGAATTAATGTATGCTATCAGAGAGTGAGAGTGTAAGAGGCAGAGAGAAAGTATTGTTCTTGAGAGGAGTGTATACTCTTGTAAACTTGATTTAATCATACTGCAACGTTATCGCCGTCTTCCAAAGTGGATGTAGATCATCTTGATCGAACCACTATAAATCCCTATGTTGTGTGTGCCTATTTTATTTTTGATTTCATTTCTATTTCAATTCTCTATTGATTGTTCTAGGAAGAGCCGTTGGTCATAACAATTTCTAGACAGTGGGTTTGGTAGAAACCAGTTTCGTACAATGTCGTGCGAAAGTGGAAATAAATCTTTAAGCGCTATTATTCCCAAAATAAGCAAGGTTGCTCCTTTGGCTTATGTCGTTGAGTCGCCCTCTGTTTGGCATGAGAGATTGGGTCATGTTAATTATGGTTCATTAAAGAAATTAATGAGCATGGAGTTGTTGCCCAAATGCGACATAGATTCAACTAAACGGTGTGAAGTCTGTGTTGAAGATAAGTTCACCAAATCTCCTTTTCATGCAGTTGAAAGGGAGACAGAACCATTGGATTTAATTCATACTGATTTGTGTGATTTAAAGATGGTACAAACCCGGGGTGGTGAAAATTATTTTGTCACGTTTATAGACGATAGTACAAGGTATTGTCATGTTTACTTGTTAAGAAGTAAAAATGAAGCAGTTGATAAATTTCAACTCTATAAAAATGAAGTTGAGAATCAACTAAACAGAAAAATTAAAATTCTGAAAAGCGATAGAGGCACTGAGTATAAATCTACATTAGACGAGATTTGTGCACAAAATGGTATTATTCATCAAGTAACGCCTCCTTATTCGCCACAGTCGAATGGTATTGCCGAACGGAAGAACCGTACTTTAAAAGAGATGATGAATACTCTTTTAATTAATGCTGGAGCACACGACAACTTGTGGGGGGTAGACTGTACTTACAACAAACTATCTTTTGAATAAGGTACCCCACAAGAAAAAGTCTAAAACCCCGTATGAATTATGGAAAGGTTGGAAACCTTCATATAAATTCATGAAAGTGTGGGGGTGCCTGGAAAAGGTAGCAGTACTGCGTCCCAAAATGGTCAAGATAGGACCAAAAACCGTGGATTGTATTTTCATAGGGTACGCTGAGAATAGTAGTGCCTATAGATTTCTGGTTCATATATCAGGAATTGAAGATATAAATGTGAACACAGTTTTAGAGTCAAGGGATGCAGTATTCTTTGAAAATGTGTTTCCATGGAAGCCAGAAACTAAAAATCCCCTCAAAAGGAAAAATGTTAGTGAAGATGAAAATACAAGTACTTCGCAATCACCCGATCAACAAAAACAAGAAATTGTTGAAGAACCTCGAAGAAGCAAAAGGGGTAGAATTGCTAAGTCTTTTTGTAAAGATTTTGTAACTTGTATGTTAGAGGATGAACCTCAAACATTTAAACAAGCTATGGCTACACCAGAAGCTCCATGCTGGAAAGAAGCCATTGATAGTGAAATCGATTCCATCATGCAAAACCACACATATGAGATAGTGGATTTACCTATAGGTTGTAAACCTTTTGGTAATAAATGGGTTTTCAAGCGAAAGTTTAAAACTGATGGAACGATTGACAAGTATAAAGGAAGACTAATTTTCAAGGGCTTTAGACAAAAGGAATGAGAAGATTACTTCGATACCTATTCTCCTGTTACAAGGATTACATCCATTAGATTGCTAATTGCAATTGCGGCATTATATAATCTAGATATACATCAAATGTATGTTAAACCTGCTTTCTTAAATGGAGATTTAGAAGAATAAATCTACATGGAACAGCCTGAAGGATTTGTGGTACCCGGAAAAGAAAAGAAAGTTTTTCAGTTGGTGAAATCGCTCTACGGGGTAAAGCAAGCACCAAAATAATGGCATATAAAATTTGATAACACATTATTATCGAATGGGTTTAAAATCAATAAGTGTGACAAGTGTGTTTACACAAAAACAACACCTACAGGGTTTGTTATTATATGTCTATATGTAGACGACATTCTGATTATGGGAAATAATTCAGAAATTATAAAGTCTACAAAGAAGATGTTGTCTAAACATTTCGATATGAAAGATTTAGGCAAAGCAGACGTCATTCTTGGAATTAAAATTTCTAGAACTCCGGAAGGGATTAAATTATCTCAAGAACATTATGTCGAGAAAAGTTTAGAGAAGTTTAATAAGACTGATGACAAAGTGGCTAGTACAACGTTAGACATGACTGCCCATCTCTTCAAAAATGAAGGACATGTTATTGATCAATTAGAGTATTCACGAGTTATTGGTAGTCTAATGAGTTGTACTAGACCATACATAGCATGTGCGGTGAGTAAATTGAGTAGATTTACAATTAATCCTAATAACACTCACTGGCAAGCCATAGTAAGAGTCTTGAGGTACTTGAAAAAGACAAAGGATTATGGGTTTCATTATACAACCTATCCTGTGGTTTTAGAAGGATATGTTGATGCTAACTGGATCTCAGACTTAGATGATACTAAAGCAACAAGTGGTTACGTATTTACTATGGGTGGGGCTGCGGTATCGTGGAAATCATCCAGGAAAACGTTGATATCAAGATCAACAATGGAGGCTGAGTTTATCGCTTTAGATAAAGCGGCAGAGGAAGCGGAATGGCTTCGAAATTTTCTAGAGGACATACCAATATGGCCTAAACCGGTTCCTGTAATAAACATTAACTGTCACAATACATCAGCCATTGCAAAGGCACATAATAAGATGTATAATGGTAAGTCTTTACACATACGTAGAAGACATGACACCATTCAACAATTACTATCTCAAGGAATTATATTAGTGGAGTATATAAGGTCCAAGGATAACCTAGAGGATCCATTTACAAAAGGGTTACCTAGAGATATAGTAATTGCATCATCGAGGGGAATGGGATTATTGCCTAATATCGAGTAGTATTTATAGCGGACACCCAACCTAGCGATTGGAGATCCCATGGTTATCTAGGTTCAAAAGGGACAACCAAGTTATATATTTATACTCACCAGAAACACTGTGAGAGATTACTCTCTTTCCCATTTCTATGACGAAACAGTGTTTCCTGTCAAGTGAGAGGTTGAGAATTTCTCTTAATGATTCCTATGGCGTAGTCTGACTAAGAAAGTATGGCAAGATACTTTTTAAATAGGAGATCACCTATATGAGTGAGAAGTGGGGCCGCTTCCATGATAACTATAAGGCTAAGTTAATCTAGAGCACTCATGAAAACTAACATCGTTCAGGGCCGAAATGAATACAACCGAGAACCGAATTTGTAAGGAAATAAACTATGTGGCATTTACTGCATCGGTTTACATTATAAAGTTGAGCAGTTCAAGACATCACGTTCACTGAGCAACTAGTAAACCCGGTAAATGTTCGCTATGGAAGATTCAAAGATAAAACCTATATCTCCTTATGTAGTGATGTTCCACGCACAACTCTCTAGTGTATGCATTAGAGATTAGGATTAACATTCTGCATTTTTCTATTCAATTTCATTCATGTGGGGGATTGTAGGAAATATGTATTAAGTTGGCCACTTAAATATATTTCCAAGGATGAATGAGAATTGGGTTTAGTTGGAAACATACAGGAAAAATAAGTTATAGAAACTGAATAATATGTTTTATATTATTAAGTAACAGTCATGACAGTTTGGATGAATAGATGTGTCCCAAGTGAAAGGTCAGAAAGGATTCACCAAACGTTTACTAAATTAATGGTAATTTTTCAACACATATCGTTTAAAAAGGAAAAAATCTATTACAATTATCCTCATAATAAATACTGTGAAAAACCGGAAAAACTAACTCTCCATTAAACTTTAAAGTTCTGAATTCAATTTTAATCCATTTTCCTACCAAAACACAGTCGTATCTTCGTAGATTCAACTCCAAATAAATCACAGGATTTCTTCGTATTTCAACAAAGATTTCCTTTACATTTATTTCATATAATTTGATTTTCCTAGCCTTTGGCAAACATGACTTTTCTATAAATCTGATAATAATCCATTTGATCCTACAATATGTCTTTGTTTAAACAATCTAACCTTCACCATCAAAACAAAACAGTGAAATGATCCGACAATTTGATAATATTCTTAATAAGGAAAAACCAAATACCAATATCTCCATCAATTCCCCTTTACCCAATTTGTCCAAAAACTACCAAAACTGTTTGGTATTAATGATTGTTTCACCAAGAAATTATCAAATATCAAACGTCAGGGATTTGGTTTCTAAATTATGGAGATTATTCAATCAAAAAATTTATGTTTCGAAATTTACTTCAGAAACATACTTGGTGAAATTTGAATCACATTCTGACTCAGAGCTCATAATGGAAGCTTCTCCATGGGTGTCAAGAGATGACTTGTTGGCATTGGAACGTTGTTTCCCTGATAAACTTCCCCACGAATATATTTTTAATAAGGTGGAGTTCTGGGAACAAATACATGGACTACCAGTTAATTATCTGGATAGAAAGGTCATCCAAAATCTGGTGGCATATATGGGTATTCACAGAAATATTCCAATTCAGGAATCTGGAAACTGGGGTAAATTTTCGAGAGTGAGTTTACCTGTTGATATCAAACAACCATTAAGAGATTCTATCACTTTCCTTGTGACAGATGGGAAGGAAATCACAGCAGAAATAAGATATGAAAAACTACCAAGATTCTGTCTATTCTGCGGTCTTATTGGGCATCTAATGAAAATTTGTCCAAAGATACATCAATTAAAGGACAAGGTTCATCAAGATTTCCCCCATCACTTTATCAACATGCTTATGATATAATTATTACAAAGTATCATCGATCTATTAATGCTTCTAGAAGAAATTATATCAATTTTATAGAAGAGTTTCAACAGGAAGAACTTCAAGATGAAGACACGGTTGTCGATGAGCATTATCAGAATTCTAACACAACTGAGAATGAAGGGATGATGATTCATCGATCCAGCTCATCATTGGAGGGGGGTTTTTATTCCACGTCACATGTTAATCCAATTACAAAAAGTAGAGGTAACTTGCAAAAAGCGTTGCGTCAGAGACGTGGGTTAGTAGAACAAAAAGAGACAGTTTCAAAAGATTACAGTAACCAACAAAGACTGCGGTCAACCAAGTCAATTGTTTCTATACATCAACGTAATAAATAACTGGTGAAAGGAAAATATATTGTCGTGGAGGAAAATAATCATTCTTCTTCTCTATGCAATTCTCAACAACAACAAGCTTTTCATCTGGTAGTCTTTCCGGTTTGTAACAAAGAAACTTAAAACTTCTTCATCAAGTATCCATCAATTGTCAATGAGAATCTTCATCAACTTTTATCCAAGACGAAGAGAGAATCATAGAAAAAGTGACAATATACTGGATTTTATGGAATTCGGACAATCAAACAAGACTACTGAAGGAGTGAATGGAAATCAATGTCTAGAGAACTTTGCATTACCTCTGTTTCGAACCGATGTCGCATCGAGATTTTGCAGCAATCGAGCGAATGCAAGATGGATTATGTACCGATTCTAGAGTCTTACAATCATAGATGGTTTCATGAGTCGATGAGGATTTAGATGATCAATGGGTGGTTGCGGCTAGCCTTAATTGGCCGCGGTCCATGTTAGTCTTTGCTTGGAATTGTTGGTTGGGAATGACCAACAATTCATACATTAATCTCCTCCTCGGAGTTCAAAACCAGGCATTGTTTTTCTATTGGAAACCAAACTTTCTGAAGCTCATTACATGTTCCAATTCTTCATAAGCTCGGCTTACTCAAATTATTGTGTGGTTCTGTTATTAGTAAAGTGGTGTTCTTTGGTTACTATGGAAAGATGAGATTTATGCAGAGATTATTTCTTATTCGAAGAATCTAATTCATCTGCAAATTAAATAGAATGGTGCGTTTCAATGTTGGAATTTATTGTACGTTTATGGTCCGCCTAACAGATTGGACAGAGGGAGTTTCTGGCATAGCTTGTCTACATATTCTCAACATGTAGATGGACCTAAGTGTTATATTGAGACTTGAATGCAATTTCTTGATCGTGAGAAAAGCATGGAGGAGACCAATCTATAAACTCCATAATAACCCATTTCAACAACTTCATAAAAGATAATCATCTCTTAGACTTGGGTTTCTCTAGACCATCTTTTACATGGACAAACGAAAGAAAATATCAAAGTTTAATTCGTCAAAGACTGGACAGGGTGATAGCTTCACCAGATTGGTGTCTTATGTATGATAAATCAGGAGTGTTACATCTCCCGAGAATCTCAAGCAACCATTCACCAATTATTCTAAACACCCTTGAGAAACATCCCAAGACAACCACCTTCATATAAGTTTGGCTTATTGGTGCTCCCATCCTGACTTCCTAAAAGTGGTTTTGGAAAAAGTGGAATATCAATATCTCTCGAACAATTTAATTGGAAAGTTAAATTCAACTGGGTTTTTTTCTAACAAGTTGGAGTAAATAGAAGATAGGGTGTATCAAGAATAAAATTGAAAAGTTGAAAAAGAACCTATTACACTTACAAGGTCTCAACCCAACGGTAGCTACTCTTCAGCAAGAAAAAATTACTCCAGATCAACTAAATGATTACATAACATGGAGGCAACATATTGGGAGAAAAGGATGAAACATGTATGGTTGAAAACCGGTGATCAAAATACGAAACAATTTCACTTATCTGTTCAACAACGTTGAAAGAAGAATAATATTTCACGTCTACTATCTGGTAATGGTCAAGGGCTTACTAATCCTAGTGCAATTGCGGACGGATTAATCTCCTTTTTCAAGAATCTTTTTCAAGAAGACGAAAATATACATAAGCCTATCAACTCACAATGTCTTCCTTTGTCTAAAATGAAGATGATAATGTCTCTATCTCAAAGATACCTATAACATAAATGATTTGGAAGGTGGTGAAATATATGAACTTATTGGGTTGACCCGTCCCTGACGGATTTCTAGTAATATTCTACAAGAAATGTTGGTCCATAGTGGGAGAGGAAACCAAGCAAAGTTTATTCAACAAATTTTCAATATGGGAGAACCGCCTAATAAGTTAAACCATACCCATATTAATTTAATTCAAAGATTAAAACTCCAACAACAACAATGGAATTCATACCTATCTCTTTGTGCAACGTACTATATAAGTTTGTGGCTAAAATCATTTGCTAGAAGATTAATCCATTTTTAGATAGATTCATTGCTTGGTCTCAAAATGCTTTTGTCAAAAACGACAAATAACGAGACAATATTGTTATTGCAAAGGAACTTTTTCATTCCATGCACAAGTCTAAGTCTAAACAAGGGTATTTTGCTCTTAAACTAGACATGTCAAAGTCATACGATAGAGTTTTATGGTATTTTTTAAGTTTTATACTCCATTAGATGGGAATTCATGGTCCTTCTCACAACTTAATTATGAATTGTGTTTCAACTTCTACATTCTACATTTTAGTTAATGGTGCACATTATGGAAATTTTAAGAGTGGAAGAGGCTTACGCCAAGGTTGTCCATTGTCTCCCACCTTGTTTATTATCTCATTCTCAAGGTTTATCACTTTTAATAGCGAGAGTGAAAGCTAAATCTCTATAAAAGGTACAAGTTCAACAACATATCACCTTCTATAAGTCATTTAATGTTTGGTTGATGATTTATTCTTTTTTGAAAGAATTAGGTGGTAAATGCTAAACATTTGAAGTGTATCTGGATGATTATTCTTAACTCGTGTCGATCATTAATTTATTAAGTCTTATATACACTTTAATAAAGGTTGTTGTTACGATTTGAACAAAAATAGAACAATCTAGTTATTTGGTGTTAGGTAGATGACATGATTAATGATAAGTATTTAGGTTCTTACCCTTGAAGTTAGATTACGGTATTGAAACACATGAACCATTAATATCGAAATTTGACACAAAGTTATCGGGATATAGAAATTTACATGTTAATCACTGGCAGATTGTTCTATCAAATAATGTACTCTCGGCTATTCCTCAGATATTCTATGGGGATAGGTAAAGCTGTTAGGTTTTGTTCCGTATACAAAACTATATGGCTGAAATAGGACTATAGGTGACATTTTGAAGCAGA
>JAJJWX010000785.1:0-89544 GCA_023529315.1 Papaver bracteatum | reverse complement strand
GTTGATCAAACCTTTGGATCTTGCTATTTCCACCGCGATTGTAATAATTTTTCTCTCTTTCATACTCTTCTTGATCTCGACTGCCCATGCCTACTAACTTCTGCTGGTTATCAATCTCCACTTTCTCTTGTTGTGGCTGCGAGGTGCTCGCCACATTATTAATAATTTTAGGAAGTAGACTTCCATTTGCCGCTATTGAGCTGGTATTTGCGATTGGATATGATTCCATCTCATTTTGTTTTTCTTCCAAAGCAATGTATTCCTCTTGTAATTCTCGCAACTCCGTCATTGTAATTGTATTCTTGATTCTGAAAATTTATATGTATAACAGATTGGTTGCGAACATTGCATTGATAAAAGATAAAATGAGATATCTCTCATCCACTCTTCCTGCCATTTCACTGCACATTGTCTTCCATCTTATGGTTAGGTGTTTCAGACTCTCGTCAACCCTCTGCTTTAACCCAAATACATCTTCAATACCCGGCCGCGATGAATTGTTGCTTATGTATGCTCCCAGAAATGTAGCTTGCAAATGATTAAAATAAGTTATAGTATTTTAGGGCAACCCCTCAAACCATTTTAGTGCCTCACCAGTTAAGCTAGACGCAAAATATTTGCATAACACAGCATCATGGTTTTCCCACTGTAGCATACACCTAACATAAGCCTTGACATGTTGAACAGCACAGGTAGTTCCATCGAAGATACTAGTTAATGCTGGTAAGTTGCATTTTGGGGGTATTCCTCTTAATTGTACTTCTTGAGTAAATGGAGTTCTCACAGCTTCCTTAATTGCTTCATCAAGTTGCCTTCTCCCTCTTTCTCTTCTATTATTCATCATTTCCCTCATTTCTACTAATTCTCTTAAAATTTGTTCATTCCCAGTTGAATTTTTCTCCATTGGCTTTTTCAATGTAGCTTCTCTTCTTCTGCGATTTTATCCATTTCTGTCCATTTCTCTTTGTTGTGTCTTTCTATTCTTCCTTGTATTCTATCATAATCTTCATTGATAACATCATTGTGACGATTCTGCGCGCGTCTCCTTTCGCGATTATTATGATTATTCTGTCGAATTGCCTCCTGAAATTCTTGTTCTTCCACTTCTGCTCTTAACCTTTCCCTCTCGCAAGATAGACGTGCTTGTTCAGCATAATGTCTCTCAATTTCTTCCTCGATGATTCTTTGATTTCTTAGGTTTTCTCTCCCATGTAATATTCTTCTACCTTCTTCTCGATTTTCCTCGCCATTTTGGATATTTATACCCTCTTGATTTCGTCTACTATTCACAACTTCATTGTGTAGAATATGGCGATCATCAATTATCTTCTCTTATTTATGATATGGTTCTTCATTTGGATTTTGCATTCTTCCTTGAATATTTGCTTCAATATTTCTCATAGGGGAATTTTGCCTTGGTTCTTCTCTAAATGATCTTGAACTTGATTTAGCGGTACTCCTTGATCTTCTTCATTGCAATCTTAAATTCTCCATTCTTAACTCATGATTTTGTCTTGTTAAATTCGCACGTTCTTCCGCTTCTAATCTTCTTTCCTCGTGTATTCTTTGTCTTATATCATCTGTTGTTTCATTTTCATTTTCTTCATGAACCAATCCTTCAATCACTTCTTGATCTCTTTCTGCTCCTCTTTCGTTTCTTAATTGTTGATCTTCTGCTTCTTCCATCGAATCCGATCTCCAAGTATGCACACTCACTCTATCATAATCCACAGCTCCATCTTCTATTGGTGTTTGTTGATTCGGATGTTGGATTTGATTTTATCCTTCATTCCTTATTCTATTTCTTCTTGTCCTTATCCTTGAAGATTCTCCCATTTCATTTGTTCCTCCACCCGCAAGTCTCTTACTATTTCTCACAGTTGTGGTTGGTTCTGACGTATTTTTTCTTCTTCTAGCCATTATTCTTATCGAGCTGTTGGGTGTTGCATACAATCTTTCACTAATTTTTGTTTTTTTTTTAATTCCTTCCAATCACAATGTTAAATTTTATCTTTCTCTTCAAATAATCATCAATTCAGTCCCTGTTTCTAGCGCCAAAATGTAGTTGCAGGAAATCCTACACTACACCCTTATTAAGATTTTACAATATTCAACTCACAATTGAAGATTAAAAACGACATTTATCATTTAAATCTCAGAAATGTTTACAGAAATCCAGATTACAACTATTCTCTTTAAGTTTCTCTCTCCTTAAGACTTTCTCAACTTTCAAAAATACATCATCCTTCTCTAAATCTACTGGAACCCTTTATATAGGAAATTACTTAGTGGATGACATCTAAGTTTTCCTTTTATTTCGGATTTACTCTGCGATCTTATCGCGATGGTTATAATGTTTATTATCGCAAGCTTTATAACCATCGCAAGACAAACATGCTTTTCCCGTGTTTCTTCAATCGTTAACTATTACGTCATCCTTTGTAACATTCGCAAAGTGTTGTTGAAAAGCTTGCGGTGATGCTCGCTGGAAAGTGTTGTTAATCTCGCAGAGAAATGTTGTAGCGATATTCTGGTCCTACAGTTAATAGTTGCTTAATTAATCATGGAACCAAGCTAAAATAATTCGAATCCATGGTTTCAATTTGTATCGCAGTTGCGGAACAAACTTTTGTCAACACTGCGGCAGCGTTTCATGCGAGTGCGAACGAAAGTGGTCGTTGTGGTGGATTCCAGCTGGTATATTCATGTGGTTAGGAACGCTTATCCTCTGTCCCTACGTAAATATGTAACACATAACAAAATAACAGCATAATCCAACAGTTGTAATTCCTAAAACTTAAGTTTTTCGAAGCTGTTATAAATTTAAGGTTTTCCTGAATGTACACAGATTCATTAATATCTAGTTTTTGAGATTTCATCATATTCTGATTTGATTGATATTTTTATAAATTATGTAATACCTAATTGGTTCTCACATATTCAAATTTTGTGAAAATCTAACGGTGAAATCTCTATATTTTACAATTATATATTCGTGGAACCCTAGAAAATACTATGAAAACAAAATTCTTTTGTTAAAAAGAAATACCCGGTGACGCTTCCATAATATTATAACCATAAGATCCGAACCACGCTAATTTTCAAGAAGTAATCCATCACAGTTCTGGAACGATTTTTTTTTTTTTTGCACAATTGATAGAGTCGTGGTGATGACGTGTTGCAGTAGAATAATAGGGAAAGAGAAAGAGGTAAAGAAATAAAAGGATTCTACTGATAAGAGAGTTCTGTATGTTACATGAATAAATTATCCTTTATATACATGGAGAGTGGAAAACCAAAAGACTTCCATTTTGGACCACACATCCTTGGGCATGAGCCCTTTAACAATATATATATATATATTAAAAAATGGCTAAGTATAATAAAAGTTTTAACAATCATAATAATAGTGACAATTAGTAAATTTAATATTATTTATATTTAATCGTAAAAAGTTAATTATTTCTAACTCCAATAAAATTGAATAAAACTATTTTCAGAGATATGTGTTTGTTTTTGTCATTTGCTACAACATCAATGGTTGAATCTCATATTTTACCAAACACACTTTGATTGCTTTTTTAATCAGCTTTAACTTTAATTAATTTTTTAATAAATGTCTAACTATTTTTTTTCTCACAGCATAGCACAACAGAAAAGTGCTTTTATAAAAGCTGCAGCAATACCAAACTATCGGTGCCCAAAAAATTTAGTTTTCTGAAATCTGAATATAAATCACGAGTCTTGTTAATAGGAGGGAAAGAATAGATACGGGGAGGAGTGAAAAAATTAGATCAAACTTAAGTCAACATCGGGTCAAATGGAAATAGATAAATACTTCTGAAATACCTAATACCTACCGTACCCTCATCTTCTTCTCCCCGCAACCCTAACTTTTTTGTGAAAGCAACTTTACAGCGTTATTTCCTTATCTTGGGAAATCTTAGAAAACGATTTGAAACGCTAAGAAGATTTCGTAGTTGAGATTATATCCGGTAGGTGGAGAAATTTCTTGGTCTCCCAACTTGTCTGATCATGGTCACGAGTACAAGAATCACCGGTAAGTCTATCAAATCACCATGATATTTGATTTCCATTACCCATTAATAATAGAGTTACTGATTTGGATTTAGGGAAAAAAATAAAATCCTTACAATCCAACACTAATTATTATGCTTGGTTTTGCAATCCTAAGTATCCAACACCATCACCAACAGGCGGCTATTGATGAGAACTGGGGCGACTAATAAATGGTCGACTTTGAATAATTGAAAGAGAATCACTATGCTTCAGAAACAAAGAAGATGAAAAAAGACAAAGACTGCAATCTCGATTGATTAATTCTTTGGTTTTCCGTCTGTTTCAATGACTCATTTAAGGATATCATTCTAGAAGCATAGATTGAAAGATACAATGTTTGTGGAGTGGGGGGATGGGGATTACCGGTAAACTTTACATTTACACGATCGAAGTCGAGACATTTCACTATTTTTTCACCGATAAGTTTTAACTCTTTTTAAGTTGAATGACTCTCTAGATATTTCACTATTTTTTTAAGTTGAAGGACTCTCTAGACATTTCGCTATTTCACTAGGTCGAGGCGGGTGCCCTGTCCGAGAGCACATATGCTTACCAAAACGCAACATGAGTGCTCTCAGTGTGGAACAAAGGCACTAAATCACTATTTTATTTGGGCCCGTCGAAAGTTGATACGATGTCCATCTTGCAACCACTATACGATGACATGCAGGTACATTCTTCTTCTTCGCTTCATTCTTAATTGTTAATAGTTGCTTAATTAATCATGGAACCAAGCTAAAACAACTCGAATCCATGGTTTCAATTTGTACCGCAGTTGCGGAACAAAATTTTGTCAACACTGCGGCAGCGTTTCATGCGTGTGCGAGCGAAAGTGGTCGTTGTGGTGGATTCCAGCTGGTATATATTCATGTGGTTACCAGAGATTGGCTGGGCTCTGGAAGGGGCCGGCTTGATTCAGCTTTAATCATGGGAATCAAAGTTGCTCAATTCTCTGATTAGAACTACTGTATTCAAGAAAGGGTTTCCTCCCATCGTTTGTTTGTAATTATAGTTTTCTATCCGGTGGAGCCGCTCATCGTCAAAATTCAAGAGTGACAATGAATGCTCATTCATTGGTTGGCATTCGAGACTAGCAATAGCAAGTGGCTGCTGAATTTCTCCCTTTGTTATTTTGACTTGTTTTTAGATGTTGCTTGCGTGATTTCACTTTGCTGACAGCCTAATCAAGACCAAAATTCGTAATCACAATTGAATCTTCATTGTGATCCTCTTCTAATTTGTTTCACATATGTTATGCACAATCTTAATTTAATCACTTCAATTCTAACCACAAAGTATAGAAGAATACATTCATTCACTCACCTAACACACAAACATTTTCAACATGCTTCTTTATTCCAAATGACAACAACATAAGTACGGATCACTACAATATATCTCAAGGGGAACCAATCAGACCAACAACTTCGACCAAGTTGCCCTCAAACGAAAAGATAGATTACAACCTGCAAACCAACATTGCATCACTAACGTTCATAGAAAGCAAATGCACATAAGAGATAAGAGAAGAAAAAATTACAATCAATGAACAGTGAAATGCATTCCAAGATTGACATTGTATAATAAGCGTGATTTGACCATACACTTTACCGGCTATCGCCGATCAGTGAGTTGCAGTTGCAGTTTGTCGAGGGATTAATTAAAAAGAATTCATCTCCAATAAATAACTTCTTCTCTTCATCAAAGCCTCGACAGCTTCACCAAAAACACCATCAAAAGAACCCAAAGCCAATTCTTTATCCTCTTGTCGTTCTTCCACTTCCGACTTTCTATTTTTTCTTCTCTCAAATTCATCAGTAATTGCAGGCCTAACAACAACAAGAGTAGCCCCTCTCATTCTCACACCACAAGACAAATCTAGTTTTGATTCATGTCTCATTCTCATTCTCACAGCTGGTACTACTGTCCTATTATTCTTCCACCCCTGAACTGTACTTGTACTCAAATCCACCCCACCACCACCACCCCCATCGCCAACAACATTTTCCTCCTCATGAACCCTAAACTCCTTCAAACCTTGTTGATTCATAACAACTTTACCTTCATTCTCCCTATCACTCAAAACCAAACACTCAATCTCTTTATGTTCTTTAATCACTTCTCTTAACAAATAATGCCGTGTGGAAGCGGCTATCAATGATGAAATTGTCCAGACTACCCTCAACTTCAATCCACCGCTTCCATCTCCATGAAAATCAATCTCATCATCATGATCATCACCACCACCACTACCCTTCTGATCACCATATTCAATGGATCTAACGGCTAATATAACACAACTCTTCAAACTCTTCCCAAACTCAGCTTTCCATCTCAACGTTATCCCTTTCTCCAACTTAAGATCACCAGAAGGTAATTCAATCTCTAACTTCTTGATCTTCTCGAATCCTCTGAGGATCTCCGTTGGTGAATTTGAGAACTTCTTTGGTGATAACAGTTTTCTCGGCGAAGTTAATAAATCCTGAAAAGATTGGAAGATTGATTTGATGATGTTGAATAGAGAAAACCAATCACCTGATTCTGATGATGTTGTTGATATCACACAATCTACTTTGACCAGGAGAGTTTCAACTTCCGGTACTAATGAGTTGAATCGTTTTGATACTGTCTTGCAATGAGTTAGAGTTTTGATATCTGATATTTGATTCAAGATGACAAGTAATATTGCGTCTGGGATTTTATCAAATTCATCTTCACAAAATGAATTCATTTTGGTTTTGGTTTTTCAATCTCTCTGATGAGAAGTGTGTTTGGTTTCTTTGGGTATGGGAGAATTTTGAAGGACTATATATAAAATGGGTGGTGGAATGGACGATGATGAAAGTCCAAATCCTCTGTCCCTACGTAAATTCTTCGTCACTTTATACTCAGCGTAGGGCCTACCTTTAGATGCCGTATACGGCCTGGGGCTGAGGTTAAACTTTTTACGTCGGGAAGAGGTTTAATTGCTGGGTTGAACCACCGCGTTAGGTTTTTGCCACTTTGTACTTGGACAGTGGGTGCCTTCCGCGGTGCCTATCCATAAAATCCCGATATCTGCAATCCTAATGAGCCGAGCCACGCTTTGTTTGTTTACGGCTGCCTCGTCCGGATTTGATTTATCAGGATGCGACAAAAATCACCCGACTAAATTATATTAGTCAAAAAATAATAATTATATCTGACTCAACATGTTTGTTTTTGAGTCAGACATGACTCAACTCACATAAATATAATAAGTCAGTGATTTGGTCAAATGAATCAAAGAATTTTGTTACTTGATTCAAATGAATCCGAATCCGAAGTCGGGTCTAAATCAAATATCAACTTAAAAGTGAAACAAACGGTTTGACATCGTACCTCGTGGATTACTCCATCCCTGGTCAAATGCAAACACGGTGCATGATTGTTTTTCTTCTCCTCCGCTTGAGGGGTTTTCTCTTGTTATTATCCACCGGAGACACTCTCTTAGACCAGGTCTGATTGACGACTTGTTCTTTAGTGGGCTCAAGGGTTTTAAGACAGACAGTGTACAGAGAAATGAGGACAGAAGGTCTGCCCTTCCGTCTTATGATAGACATCATACATGAGATTTTGACCGTTGACTTCTAGGAAAGTACGAGCTTTTACTTTTTTCAGATGCCGGCTCAACCTTCAAAGCACGGCATTATTTCACCAACGCCGATAACATGCGCCCTAAACCTATAAACTAATCGTACATCTTAATTTCGATTTGTAAAATCTAGATTAGCTGATACAAATAGAAGGCCAGGATCAAATGTTTCCATTTGGATCATCTATCCAATGATCTGTGAGGATCTTGATGAGAAGGGACAAAACAACAGGTGAGCTCTACTTGAGGTAACGTATGTTTAACATCGTATCAATCTCCTTTCTCTTTGTACTGATCTCATCGAACAAGTATTGATGTTTTTGAGATTACCCTTTCGATTAAATCAAGGTTTAAAATATATGGTGGAGTATTAAAATATATATATGCCCTCTGGGGCACGCACCCCTGACAATGAGCGCTCGTAACTATATGGGACATGATTCTTTTGATCTTTATGTTTCCCCTAGGACTTCAGGGAATCAGTTCCTACCCTCTCTCTTTCACTTACTGTCTTCCATAAACTTTGGGTGTAAAATATTAATGCTTGTTGAATGGTAGTTTTAGCCCGACAGAATCCAAGATCTTCATTGCGAATGTTGAGTGTACGGGCACCAATTACATGTACTTCGCAGCTTGCTACATCTCAGGAAGGAAAGCCGTGTGAAAGAATGTAATAGAAAACATGTAACTTGGCTGATATAACCATTAGTAATTCTATTTATTTTCAGCAGGTCGTTCATCGGGCCAACGGGTTTTCCATTCGGAAAAAAAATACAATGTTTACGTAAAAACATACATGGGCATCACTGAAAAAGCATGTGCTTTCACACGAGTAACAAGCTACAGTTAAATTTACAGTACATGGTATAATTAGTAGTCGACCGGTGTACTGTGTTTCTATGAAATATTTCCCATCAACACAGTATGTGAATGTCAAAACCAACAATATCTTCAAAAAAACAAAATGCGGTCATATCAATGGGGATATCAGTGCCACTTTTTTTATGTACAGATCTTGATCATGTGAACTTAATGTTTCAAAGTTTCAATTGAAGATATTTTGTTACTTATTAATGGATGATGGGTCCGGTGGGATATGTAGCTAACTGTAAAGAAAAAGGGAGAAAGGATCCAAACTTGGATCACTGTTAGACACTAGGAAAGATACAAGTTGTTTTTGCGGTAGGGTTGTCTGATAGCAGATTTATGGAGGTTTCTTTCTTGGAATGGCATATGGAATGGCAGCTTCTGACCTGTCAAAGTTGATCCGATAATAGTATTGAATATTCATTTCACATATATGCAACTAGGAATCATGATTAGTTCAGCAACGTCGGCCCGATTCATAAACCTTATCCTTACATACTTCTGTAATAAATAATTTGATCTAGTACTGTCAAATGGGGTAAGGCAACTGATGATAAAGTCATGCCTTAATAAAGTCTCGTCTCTATCTTCTTCCACATATTTCAGATTCAGACCCTTTTAAATGTCCATAAAAGACTATATTTAGCACATTTAAAATCACTCCCTTGAATTTTAAAATTTCTTTAGAGATTTGGCCATGGCTGTCTAAGTTATAACCTACTGCCTATCCAACTTAAAGGTTCCAGTAACATCAGGATGATGAATAAGTTTCTAATCTTTTGCTTTCTAATTATCTGTGCATGTTGATGATAGCTAAGGTGTCCAGGTGATCTTTTGTTTCTAAAGCTTAAACTATTTCAGTAAATTGTAAGGAACCACTATGGAAAAAGATGCATGTATTTGCCCTTTTGCTGTCAAAAAAAGATGCATGTCATTGGGATATCTTAAAAATATGTATACTCGAAATCAATTCACACAGGGAGAACAGCGAATGAAAAAGATAAATAGCCATTTGATATTTTCTATTAGGCAGTAAGTGCATCACGCGTGTGATTTCAGCTGCAACTACACAGTATTAAAAGTTGAAATGATTAAAAAACAATGCAAAAACATATGATATTTTTACCTCTGTTGGTGATTTGAGATCCTTCGCTCTTCCGTCTGTAATCCGTTTCTCCAGACAAGTAGCAGAGTTAAATGAGACTATGCTCTCCACAGAACTCTGTCGGTTATCGTTCATACATACATCACTGACCAACACTACTGAAAACTTTTTTGGTTCTTCGATCATATGAAAGTAATTTCCAACTACCGTTATCAATTAGAGTTTCTCCAACAGAGAATATCAGTTTCAAGTCCCACGACACAACAAAAACATTTTTGAACTAGTTTAATAAATTACAGTACGGAAGTATCTCCGCAATAATTGCCTGCTACAAGATGAGTCCAAGCTTTTTTATATCTATATCACCAGTAAAGTAAACAACGAGAATTTCAAAATCACATCCACTAGAACATATATTACACCAATATATGCTGATTGCAGTTTATAGATATGTGCTAAAGAGAGCATGGAACAAGAGACGATCAGATTGCATATACTCAAATGGATCCGACCTCAGAGTCTAGTGAAGTTTTACCAACAGGAATATCCGTTCCGACATTGATTAGATATCTTAAAGCTTCCATTTAACTACTAAAAAGCACACAGACAATGTCAAGCAACACTAAGAAAACTCACTATGAACTAGTGCTTAGTATCTCGGTGATAATTGCTTGGAAGTACACCAGGCTATTTTGCAGCTTCAGTCAGGAGCATTCTAAAATTCCAAAAATACTGTAAATTTCTTTGTTCGCAGAAACCTCCCCCATTGCTCAGACAAGACTCTCTTTTGAACACATCAGTTTGAACTTAAAACTGATGAGATCTTTGTTCCTTCTCGAATAGTATCCTGTTCACCTGAAAATAATAAATTCAATGCATAAAGTATAATTACATAAAAGAAAAGAAAAAAGAAAAGAAAAAAAGGAAAGGAACCAAGGAAGAAAGATAGACACAGAGAGAGCCGAGAGGAGAGATGCCCAATAATAATACAATGCCATCTAAATGGCTAAATGCACATAATTTATTTCATCTGTTTTCTACTGCAATAAGAACCTCACTGCCTCGACCGTTCTTGCATTTTGTTTGTTGGCAGATAAACTCAATATACAACAGCTATCAATAGGTCCCAAAACATACATAGTTTTCAACTTGCTATAAGAACCAACATTGACCATATAATCTAGATGCAAGCTTGGATATGTGATCTCATTCTAGTTAATTTTAACTTGTAAATTTCAAAGCATGAAAATGCCTAAGTAAACACCAGGTTACAAAGAGAAGCAAAGAAGAAAAACAAAAGTAAATCATTCTTTAAAACAAATCCATAGCAATTGAAAAGTAAACTAGAAAATGAGAAAACTTAGAACATTAAGAGGTAACAAAAATCTTGAAGTTCAGAGTTAGCTTCGAAAATCCTAAAGTTACATATTCACTCCATTGAATTGCGAGACAAGAGAAGCTGGACTGCCGGAGGGCATTTTTTACGTTCCAAAGCCACGAGCAATCAGTTAAACAAAAGTACACAACTTTAAAGACGTGAAGATGCTACAAGGATCATTAGTGAGCTACATTGCACGGAAGCTAAGGTGGACACCTGGGCATGTTTCATGCAAAACAACTCTATTTTCTATACCTTCTTGAACTAGAGAAAATAAATTATATACCTGGACATGATATTTTAGAATATCCCTAACAAAGAGGTCACTCATTTGGAACTCTGTTTAATATAAGAATGAAATGGACAAAATGGTTGGAGTGATGCGCTCACAATGGCAATGCCTGCCATTCAACAGTGTTGGAAACCCACAGAGGTCTAAGTTACCCACCTACTAGCTAATTAACCTACCTAAAGGTATTAATAAAGGCAGGATGATGGATACGCCTTCCAATACTCTTTCTACAATTAATCTCTTACGTTTTAATGTATCTGCACATGTTGATGATATCTAAGGTGCCTTATCAGGTGATCTTTTTTTTTTCTCGAGCTCGAAATATTTCAGTGAATTGGAAGGAACCACTATGGAAAAAGATGCATGTCATCGGGATATTCAGAACAAGCAAAACTTTTCACCAGAATGTTCCACAATAAATACACTGAAGATACTTGAAAAGCGGAAAATGAAAGGACATGCAAGGTAAATAACCTACTAACTCCTTTCTATTTGACTTAATTTTTAATATTAACTAAAGTGGTGTTGTAGTTTCAGGCCCAAAAAATATAACAACCGAAATGATATAAAAAACGTCGTCCATGAAAAGTAAACTAGACAATGAGAAAACTTACAACATTAAGAGGTAACAAAAATCTTGAAGTTTAGAGTTAACTTCGAAAACCATAAGTTACGTATTCGGCTAAGAATTTCCATTGAATTGCGAGACATAACTAATGAAGAGAAGCTGTACTGCTGGAAGGCTTTTTTTTTTCCAAAGCCACAAACAATCAGTTAAGTAAAAATACACAACTTTAGAGACATGACGATGATATAGGATCATTAGTGGTCAGTATATGCACTCTATTTTCTTTACCTTCCTGATCAAAGAAGAACAAAGGACATGATTTTTAAGGTCACCCCTAACAAAAAGGCCACGCAGGGTTTGGAGCTTTGTAAACACAATATTAGATTGAAATGGACAAAATGGTTGGAGCGATACGCTCAAAAGTGTTGGAAATGCCTGCCATTCAACAGTGTTGGAAACCCACACAAGTCTAAACTACCCACCGACTAGCTAATTAACCTACCAAAAGTGACAGGGTATGCTTCTTCTTTCACAATTAATCTCTTACTTTTCAATGTATCTGCATATCTTGATGATATCTAACTATCTAAGGTGCCTTTTCAGGTGATCTTTTTTCTCTCGAGCTTGAATTATTTCAGTCAATTGTAAGGAACCACTATGTCCTTGGGATATTTAGAACAAGCAAAACTTTTCACCAGAATGTTCCCCAACAAATACACTGAAGATCGATATTCTAAAACAAATCATACATAAAAACAGCAAATAAAAAAATATGGAAGGTAAATTACCAACTAACTCGTTTCTACTTTACATACTTTTTCTTATTAACTAAAGTGGTGTCGTAGTTGCAGACCCAAAAATATAACAACTGAAAGAATATCAAAAATGCATAACTTATGAACTTTTTACCTCAACTGTAGTGGTTCGGGATTCTTCAGGATCCCATTTGTAATCCGTTTCTCCATATACTTACCAGAGTTAAGGGAGCTTATGCTCTCCATATAACTTACTCGATTATTTTCCATAGTAATATCACAGACCGGCACTGAACTAACTCTTCTAATAGTTGGATCATATAAAAGGAATTGCTCACCACAATGATCTACTAGAATTTCCCCACTGTCATAATACCATAACGGCCTCCAATATGGAATTACATACCCAGGCCATCGTATCAGGGTTGTAGTAAATTTTTTGATCCAAGATTTGTTTACTGCATACTCATGCATAATCCACACATCAATTCTAACTGATCCCCATATAAAAGTTACAGAAATGCAGTCTCCCCAAACTCCCACATTTTCCTACATAATTCCCTGATAATCTATAGGTGGTATAATATTTTCAGGTAACCGCATATTCACCATTGTCTCACTCCCAATATCAAAACAGATTATAACTTCGGACGAGGTATTTTGGGTGGTTATACTTCCCAACCAATGAAGAGCTCTATTGAAAAACACACCATAAGATTCATTACCACCACGACGAAATGAGTAATTGAAGGTGCCCTGAATACTACTCCATGAATCTGATTTCACTGCATAAAAATCAATTTTGTAGCAACCAGCTCCTTTGTAATCCGATATAATCACTAATTTGTAATCCGATATCATAACCAAATCCATATGTAGCCTTGTAACCACCCCCAGGCTTCCTAAATTCCTTATATTCTCTTGTTAATGGGTTCAAAATACTAAAATAATCATTAATTGGCACTGGACAATATCCCCTTTTATGATCAAAATTCCAAACCTTTAAGCAAATCAAGCCATCACATGAACCCAAAATATCAAGAATATATGTATTCTTCGATTCAAATGGGTAATTTAACATAACAGCGACGACGACGATGATGAAATTGAAGCATAATCAATTCCTGTAGAGTAAATCAGATGGTTCTTACCTTGCGAGGAATTATTGAACAAGAGTGTTTAGGGTTGGTCTTGCTTTGATTAGTGAGATTCAGATGATTTTTGATGAAATTAGGTTTAGAAAGAAGATTTTAGAAAAGTTTGCATACACACCTTGATACCAAGATGGATTTCGCCGGTAGCTTCAGAAAGATCACATCATGGACTTCGTCAGGAAGATTTAACAACAGAGATGTTGATTCTCTTTGCTTAAGTTTGGATCTAGTACGACATGCAATGCTCATTTTCGCAGTAAGTAGGTTCTCAAAATCGCCTTTTTCAAGAAGAGGGTTAGAATTTTAAAATGTGAGCAACGAGTGGGGTTTTATTTTGCTACAGCCTCCCCAACGGAGTCCTGGACCATATGACATTGACCAGGCTTAGTGGGTATTCTAGGGCAATTGCCCCAACGACTTAAGTTGACCACTACTTGATCAGTCTGTTTTATTTATTTTTCCTTTTCCCGCAGTGCAATTTTCACTTTGCAGCGATTTTTTTTTGATTTTATTTTTTTTGACGGGAAGAGAGGTAATCCTCTCAATTTCATTAATACTAAAAGATTGTATACATCATGTTCAAATACATCATTGAAAAATATAATAAAATATAGATTTTTTGTATCACAATAATAAGCAAATTGTAATAATACAAACGTATTAAATACATGAATTTCAAAAAGGAAATTGATGATACTTGAGGGATGGCCTTTGCAATAGAATTCTGCCATTCTGATTTGAAGAATTTATCTTCTTCTTCACTATTGTCCCAAAAGGGAGTAATAAGCACAAAACATCATTATCACAATCAAATCCGGTAACCATTGATCTTCATGAAACTGTAGATATACGTCAAGCCGGAAGAAATTGTCCTTGATGAATTTGAAACAATTGTTGTAACAATCGCTAGAAATGCCTATAAGGCTATGAAAAACCTCCAATGGATTTAAGAGAACCATTAGAGAGATAATGAAATTGAAACTGGGAAAACCCATAGATCGCAAACAATGGCGATGTTTTTATTTAAATAAAATACTAATAATATATTTACGTATTGTATCCAAATCTATTTGGAAAATCTGAATACTTCAGACAATATCCAACAGATTTGGATTACAATATTAGAGAATCAAAGATCTTGGAAGATTTGTTTCAGAGAGTTTTTTGGGAAAAAAACGGTTATGGAGAGAGGGGAGTGTTTTTCCTATCTTTGCAGCGATTTTCAATGAGTCTCGGACTCTCAGCGCATGTTGTTTTGACCCACAAAGATGTTGCGGAGAGAGAGAATAGGCACGTCCACTTTTTTTCTCACCTCGCGTCCACTTTTTTTCTCACCATCTAACGGATTACCCGAGTGCTTGAGGCATGTTGTTATGCACGTGCCAAAAAAAACAAAACATGTTTGACATTCCAGGTGGCATGGAAAACGAGTTGCGCCATTATGGGAAAACCATTGGGAGACGGAGTTTCTAGAGAACGATATTCATTCAAGCGCTGCGATAATGTGAATATCGCTGGCATCATCAACCCCATCGCGTTATATACATAATAGAACTAGCGATATTATGATTATCGATCAGAGTTATTTTGCAACGGCTATTTTCCCTTACTGGTTCTTATATATACGCCCTTATAATTTTTCAAATTACTCACACCTACTTCTACATATATTTCACCAATTTCTCTGTTTGTATTCTCAATTTTAAATTTCATAATCATCAATGGCGAGATCCAGTGAAGAGAGGAATATTCTTATGAATCTCTTTAGATTACATCAAGAAATGCATCAAAGGAGGTTGCAAGAACTTGACGATGAGGAAGCTGAAGATAATAAACTAATCGACACTCTGATGCTCATATAAATGGGTCGAATGTCTAGAGTTCCAGAGCCACAAGAAGTATTTTCAAGAAGATATACGTATCGAGGGAGGAAATTTTACAACCAGAAGCTGATGCACAATTATTTTCTTCCCAATTGTGTGTACTCTGATCAAGATTTCCAACGTCGATTCCGCATGCCTCGGCATATGGTGAAAAAGATTATTGAAGAACTTTGTCAAGTAGAACCTTAATTTAATTATCAGTTTGATGCACTGAATATTAAAGGTCATAGTCCTGAACAAAAAGTTACTTCAGCTTTAAGGATTCTAGGTTATGGCAAACCAGCGAACGCGAACGATGAGTACCTTCGTATGGGTAGAACAACTTCATTTACTTACCTTTTTCATTTTTTCGTGAAGTAATGATTAATCATTTTGGTCCAACATAATTACGAAAACCAACCGAGAAAGATGTTAGACAAATATTGAGGGAGAATGAGGATATGGGATTCCCAGGTAGTCTTGATTGTATGCATTGGGTATGGAAAGGATGCCCTATTTATTGGGCCGGTCAATATAAGGGTCATTATCTGAAACCAACCGTTATCCTTGAAGTTGCTGCTTCTTATGATTGTTGGATATGGCACACTTTTTATGGTCTTCCGGGTTCACAAAATGATATTAATGTTTCGCATAAGTCGCATCTGTGTGAAGATCTGAAGTATAGAATTTGTCCCCAAGTTTGTTTCATGATCAGCGACCATCAGTATTATCTTGCGGATGGTATCTACCCAAAATGTTCAACCTTGGTTCAATGCTAATTACCGTCATCCCCCTGCCAGTGCTTGGGCCATTCGTACCGTCATTTTAATGACCGTAAAATGGCAGTGAGTAAGGATGTGGAACGCGCTTTTGGAATTTTGAAGAGGAAGTTCTATCATTTGTGGGAAATATCGAGGGTTGAGTCCTCGTGAAGTGCACAAGACTATGCTCACTTGCATAATTCTTCATAACATGGTAATTCAAAAACCTCGTCGCGATAAGGAGTGAACTAACTATGAAGATGAAAATGAAGATCTGAGGACTGAGATTCAACCACAAAGAGGCTTAACTACAAGAAATTATGGGAAAATGGCTAATTACATTCAGAATCAGAATCTGTATAACCACTTAAGAGAAGATCTGAGAGTGAATCTTTGGGAAGAGTATGGAAGATCGGATGGGCATAATTATTAAGTTATGTATTTTGGTTTAATTATCAAGTTATGTATTTTATTTTACTTATTAAGTAGACTGCAACAACATTTCAAATTAATCAACTTTTCATTTCAAACTAATATTAAATTAAGTACAACGCAATAACAACATATCAAATCAAAATGCACCACTTTAAATTAAAACTTAAATTAATACATCAATTATCTAGAGGTTCTACTATATCAAACTCATCCTCATCATCATCACCACCAGGTTGGTTGTTATTAAATCCAGCTTGTTGTTCAATATGTGCTTGAATCATGTTAAATTCGATTTTCCACAGGTGCTTTTGTTGGGGGTTCATAATTCAAGTATCAGCTTGAAGAATGTTATGCTTGTCATAGTCATTCACAAATTTTTCTTGAGAAAGGCAACTTTTCCTACTCTCCCTGTTTTGAAATTTCCTATCAACTGCTCTTTGCTTCTCGACGGTCTTCTGATGTTCCATAAACTCCACCATGTTAAATCCATCGAAACCTTCTCATTCTTGAGCTAATTTTTTAGCCAGTCTTGTAATGTTCCTCCCTAGAAGTTTTCTATTACCATCATCACTATTGAGAACTAAGTTGACATTTGGGTTTCTTGGGGTATCTAGTGATGAAATTGATGGACCTGCTGAAAATGGTGAAGAATTTGGTGTTGAGGGAGAAGAATTGTATGGTGACCTTTCAGGTACTTGTTGATTAACTGCTAACAATTCTGGATTATATTTGTTCAACACCTTCAGAATATGATAACAACTTTCGAAACCAAAATTATTGTCATATTTTCGCTGTCAATATGTAGGAACCTGTCTTTCAACATCACAATCCACAAGACCACTCTACCGGCCTCTCTTAGCTTATATTATGAATCCAACATAAGAGACGACTTCCATATTGATTACAATGAAGCGTTCTTCCAACCCTTTTACATCACGACGATTGATTTTCATGGTATGTTCTTCATATTTATGATATATGTTTTCCCACATGGTGTTACCATGTTATTGTGCACCATCGATACAATCTTGGGTAAAAAAAACATAATTACGACAAATGCATTCATCTTCCGTGATATTCTATTTTGCACCCCAGACTTTTTTTGTGTTTTACCTTTGCCTTGACTTTGAGATTGTGAATCCATATTACAAGAAATTAAGAATTGTATAGAAGATGTGATTGTTTTAGATTTGGAAAAGATTGAGAGATTGGGAAATTCTAGAGAGATTTAGAAACTCTGGTGTGAGTTGAAATGAGTTTGAAATTGGGTATTTATAGAGGGGGGAATTGTAGCCGTTGGATGAGGAACTGATGAATGACAATCAAGTCAGCGAGCAACATAATGGCTATCGCTTGCGCTGTAATGACCAACGAGCGATATTTTAAAAATCTAGCGATGGACACTCTATTGCTCACTGGAAAGTCTGTCGTGTATGCATATATAATATATTTGACATATAGGCAGATATGTTTGGCACTTCGGCATACCTGTAGCGGGTGCTAAAGTGGCAAAATCATATGTTTGACGTGTGTGTTAGAGCATTTCTTGTTCGACCTCGCAAGCATTGCTATCTCAAGCTTGTTTTTCAAGTTTATTTTCCAAAAATATAAGTCTTGATTTCTAGTCTATCTATGGTTAAGTTTCGGATTAGGATAGATTCTGTAGTTGAGCTTTAGACTTCATGGCGTTCATCGATTGAAGACGAAGAACTAAAAAGGCGAGCTTGTGGAACTTCATCAACAAAAGGTATGTGAAGAATTGAACTCATCTATCACTCAGAAAGTCTATTTCTACTCTATCTCCTTCTTGAGACAAAAGTCGTATAACGATATAGTTTTCAGTTTATACACTTTTGATGTTTCGAGCTGAGTTTAACTTGCTTACATATTTCTCGAAATATGTGTTGGTAATATTTTGCTTTAACCAAGTTCATCTTATGTTCTTGACGCAAGTCAAAAGATGATCATGTGGAAATCGCCTTGTAACATCGTACATGATTTGTGTGAGACAGTCATTTGATGTAAACTCGGAATGTTTCGTATTGATCATTCGATCACTTGAAAATTGCTTTAAAGCTAATAGTTTGTGTGAGACAGCTATTTCCATCTTCCGAGAATGTTTCAATGATTGAAAATGGAGTTTAGAACGATTAACCATGATTGGATATAGCATAGTGTGCGTACTTGCATATATGTTATCCATATCTGGAAACCATGGTATGCATACTCGTATGCGTACTGTTTGGTTTGGTGAAAGTCCGGGAACCATGGTATGCATACCCGTATGCGTACTGACTGGTTTTGTGAAAGTCCGGGAACTTAAGTATGCATACCGGTCGTAAGTTTCAAGTTCCGTAATTTCAACTGAGGTTGGTTGTATGCGTACTGTTATGCGTACTGGCAAACCCAAACTCAGTCTGGCTACTTAGGTATGTGTAGTAGGTTAAGTTCTAAAATCGGTTTATCCATGACCTAATACATTTATATACCAAGGAATGCAATCTCTTACAAACCGTGGCTATAATGTTCATGAAAGTGAATCAAAATCGATTTTGCTTCAATTGTGTCTTGTATACTTCTACGAGAATATAAAAAATTCTACAACTTCATAAAGTTTCATTTGAGTCATTTGAACTAGTTGTGATTGAGATGAACAAGGTTGATAAAAAAGTATTCATATCGCTAACTTCGGTTAGCTATTGTTGAACCAATCGTGTGCACATGTTTAGGTACGGTTACCCTTATCTAAATGAAAGCACATTTTATTTGTGTATAACAAGCTAAGTTCGATTTAACAGTTGGAAGATATTAGCTTGAATTTAATCAGGTTTTCATCTGACGGTGAAGATTGAATGCTTTTTTACCAAGGTAACTTAGATTGCAAACCCATATTTGAAAACTATATAAATTAAAGGAGAACTCTAGCAACTGGGAAACCTAATCCCCACACCTCCTGTATGACAGTATAGTTGCGACTAAAGTCGATTCTCCTTTAACCTTAGGTTTTTTCCAAAACCCTGTAGGTTAATGACTTGAAGACTTCATTGAGATTGTGAAGGAAGACCCAACTATTTTATCCGTAGTTATGTGTTCTGATCTTACTTTATTCTATCTTGATTGAGTACTATCTTCTCTAAGATTATCTCGAGATTTATTCTCCGATAGGCAAGATAAAAAGTAGTCACAAACATCTTCGTCTCATCATTTATGATTCCACAATATCTTGTTTCGCTACCATACGACTATTTTATCTGTAGTTACGTGTTTTGATCTTAATTTATTCTATCGTGATTGAGTACTATCTTCTCTAAGATTTGCTCGAAATTTATTCTCCGATAGGCAAGATAAAAAGTAGTCACAAACATCTTCGTCTCATCATTTGTGATTCCACAATATCTAGTTTCGCTACCATACAATTAAGATTATTATGAGATATTTCTAGGCTGTTTTTTGGGAATATAAGTCTGGTATATCAATTGGTTCCTGTTTACCTTGATTTATCAAAAGACGGAACAAAACTCATATGTTTATCTGTGGGAGACAGATTTATCTATACAATAGACTCTTATGTGTGTGACATATATGTTTATCAAGTCTTCGACTTTGGGTCGTAGCAACTCTTCGACTTTGGGAATCAAGTGAGGAGAGTCCTGTTGGGATTCAAAGGCGTAAGGAGCGCAGATATACCTTGATCACTGTGAGATTGATTAGGGCTCAACTACATTCCAGTCTGAAGTTAACTTGGAGTAGGCTAGTGTCTGTAGCGGCTTAATACAGTATGGTGTTCAAATCTGGACTAGGTCCCGGGGTTTTTCTGCATTTGCGGTTTCCTCGTTTACAATTTTTTTTGGTGTCTTGTTATTTCTTTTCCTATAGTATTGTTGTTAAAGTTGTGATGCAATTGGACTTTGACGCTGTGTAATAATACTATGACACTGTATAACAATGATTTAGAATACTTTTTTTCTCGTTGTTATAGCTACGGATTTTCAACAACGATGATGCTAAACTTACAACCTTTGGGATCATTGGAGTACTTGGAAGTGACGAAGATTTCGAGTAATGTTGAAGATTAGGCATGTGGAATAGGAGATACAAAGTTTATTTATATATTTTTTGTATTCCATATGTATTGATAGTTTTGTCACTAAAATTGACAAATTGGGAGATTGTTAGAGCATTGCTCGGTCGAACTCGCATGCGTTGCTATATCAAGCATGTTTGTCAATGTTAGTGATCAAAACTATAAATCTTGATTTATAGTCTACTATAGCTAAGGTCTCGGACTAGGATAAAAAAGGTAGTTGAGCTCAAGAACTCAATGGTAATCATCATACAAGACGAAGGACTACTCAAGGAATTGGTGGATCTTCATCGATTAAAAGGTATGTGGAGACTTGAACTTATCTATCACTCAAAAGTCTATTTATCTCCTATCTTGAGACAAAAGTCGTTTTGCTATATAGACTTAGATTATACACATTTGGTATTTCGAGCCGAGTATATCTCGCCTATCTATTTCTCGAAATATGTGTTGGTAAAGCTTTCACTTTATCCAAGTTCATCTTTACCTAGTGACGAAAGTCATGTTAAGTTTCAATCACTTTGAAAATTGCTCTGACGAAAAATGGTTTGTGAATAACAACTATATAACGTCCTATAAAAATGTTTCAATGATTGAAATGGGAGTTTAGACTATATAACTATTGGAGGATATAAACATTAATTGATGTGGAAACACATATGTATAAGTTCTTATTGCTTGAACCAAAGTTTGCGAACTTTGTTGATCAAGTGAAACCGGAAAAGTGCGTGAGCTAAGTCCTCGAACTCAGTCCGCGAACCCAGTCCGCGAATTGCAAAGTTCTCAAACCCAAGAATTTTTTCTGTAGTTTGTGAACTCCATCCAGGAACTTAAGTCCACGAACCCAGTCCGCGAACTTGAGTAGGTTATGTCCAAAAACGATATTTGTGAACTTATCTTTATAAACTAAGGAATGCAATTGCAAACCGTGGCTATATAGTTCATGAACCAATTCGAGTGAATCAAATCGTTTTTGCTTCAATTGTGTCTTGTGTAGTACATGAGATTTCTGTAGGATCAGAATATCGCAACGATAGCACTCTTGCGAAATTGTCAATAACGATATTCTTGTGAATATCACAGAATTATTAAAGATATGACGTGACATATGACGACAGCTTAAACACGGGAAAGATGTGAGGACCTAGCGAGATTTAGGAATGTTGCGAAATTTAAAATTTGTATACTTGAGAGAATATCGCAAGCTAGATCCGAAAATAAAGGACATCTTATCTGTCATCCACTATGTAATACCCTATATAAAGAGCTGAACAGGCTTAGGGAATGGGGAATCCTTTTAGAGTGAAGAGAAAGTTTTGAGGATAGAGAAAGTCTAGAATAGTGGTTGTATTCTTGATTTCATTTCCTTCTTGTAAAATTTTTAAACTCAATTAATAAAAAGTGTGATTGTTGATCTTAAAGATGTGTTGATTATTATGAATTCTTGTGAGGGATGTATTATGGGAATTCCTGCAACTACATAATGGCGCTAGAAACAGCGATTGAAGATTGTTTCTGAGTAAAGATTAATATTGTGATTTGAAAGAATTTGGAGTAATTGGTGAAGAGTTTTGTATAATTTTTAACAACTCATTAAGATTGAAAAGATGGAAAGAATAAGAAATACTTCGAAACAACCAATAACTATTAAAAGGAGTAAGAGGTTTGCTAGTAGAGGGAGATATGAAATTGGGGAATCTTCGAGAATGAACACAAGAAATGATGGAGAAAATCAAGTTCAACAACCAATTCAACGTACAACAGTGCAAAATATAAATATGGATTATGACAGAGTGAGTGTACATACTTGGCGATCAGATTCAGTAGATGAAATGGAAGAAGAGCAGCAATTAAGAAACAATAGACGAGTAGAGAGAGACCAATAAGCAATTAGAGGAATAATTCATGTAAATGAAGAGATTGAAGCGTTAGAGGCAAATAATACACGAAGAAATGAGACTAAAATCAGAAGAACGTGCAAATATGATAAGGCAAAATCATGAGTTGAGGATGGAAAACATGAGATTACAGAATAGAAGGTCAAGAAGCACTACAAGATCAAGATCAATTATAGGAGAAATAAGACGAAATTCGCCTGTAGAAAATGCTAATGAAGATACTCGAGAGGAAGTACAAAATCCAGACGAAGAACGTCGTGAAAGAAGAGAAATAACTGAAGATCGTTACATTCAACATGGTGAAATTATCCAAAATGGACAAAGCAACAGAAATCAGGGGAATAGGCAACGCCAGGAACGAAATAATCAAGATGGCGAAGAAAATCAGGAAGAAGGAAGGAGAATATTACATGGGAGAGAAGTTCAAAGAAATCAACAAGTAATTGAAGATGAAATCGAGAGACGTTACGCTGAACAAGCACACCTAACTTGTGAAAGGGAAAGACTGAGAGCAGAAGTGGAAGAACCAGAGTTCCAAGAGGCAATACGTCAAAACAATCATGATAATCGAGAAAGAAGGCGTGAACAAAACCGCAATAATGGTAATATCAATGAATAATATGATAGAGTACAAAGGAGAGCTGAAAGGCGACAAAGAGAATTGAAGAGGAATGAAAAAAATCGCAGAGGAGAAAATGAGAGGTATAATCATGTGCGAATTCATGAGTGAGATGAAAGAAGAGATCGCAGGGAAATACAAAAAGAAAATGATGAAGAAGAAAATCAAAAATTCGCAAGACAAAACAGGCATGAATGCAGGAGAAGAGAAGCAGAATTAAAAAGACCAATGAAATCAGCTCTTGATGTAAATGAACAAATCTTAAGAGAATTGGCGGAGATGAGAGGAATGATAAATAACATAAGATAAGGAGGCATGAGACAATTAAACGAAGCCATAGAAGAAGCTGCGAAAACTCCATTCACACAAGAAGTATAATTAGGAGGAATACCCCCAAAGTGCAATCTGCCCGCGTTAACCAGCATCTTTGACGGAACAACTTATGCAATACAACACATCAAATCTTATGTGAGATGTATGCTACAATGGGAAAACCATGATGTTGTGTTGTGCAAATATTTTGCATCAAGTTTAACATGAGAGGCCTTAAAATGGTTGATAGGTGTGATAAATACCTAATTTTATATCTAGTATTTATGCTTTCTTTGCTATTTTTCGTGTGAATTATGTATCTTATGTGTGAATTTGAGTTATTAGGTGCTTTGGAGTCGCACGGACGAAAAGAAGGAGAAATCACCCTGATTTGGTGAAGATGATGCTAAGCTGTCTTTTCATAGGAAAATGCCAGCCGGAGCCCAGTGGAGAAATAAGGGACGGCTGCAGATGGTGGAAGAGCATTTGGATCATAAAGGGGCAAAGCGGTCAATATACAAGCAAGCACTATTGAGGGTCAAGCTAATGTTAAGGGGCAATTTTTTCAGAGGATCACTAAAGACAGGCCAGCCCATGTTAAGGGTAGTCAGGTTTGTGGTTAAAGACAAGTGCTAAACGCACCAAAGAAGAAACTAAAGGGTACCCATCTGGGATGGTTCTTATGCTGGGTGTCTCAATCCAACCCACCTCATAACCCTAAAATTGAGAGGTATTTCTCTCATTCATACTTCCCTGAAGTTTAGAAAGCCATGAAATTGCCGCTGTTGGTTGTGTCCGAGAGATTTAGAGACACAGAATATAACAGAAGGTGAAGTAGCTGATATTGTTCGAAGTTGTTTTGCTGAGAAGAACAGGGATAAAGAAATCGAGCAGGGTTTGACGCTGTTTCGATGAAAGATGGAATTAAGGAGCAGAGGGTGATGAACCTGTTGGAAAATGGGTTTTGTTCAGAGAAGATGGTAGATTTCTGTGTTGATTCGAATCAGAGTTGGGGTATGCGTTTGAATTTGAAATGATGGAAAAGGGGTTCAAATCTGGGATGAATTCGAGCATATGTTGCTGTGGTCACTGCAATTGAATTAGGAGACGGGTTTAACGAAGGGTGAAATTCTAAATGGGTCTGTGGTTGATCTAGTTGTGCTACGTTTAAGCTGAAGTTGATCTCAGCTGAATGATAGGGCTGTTACATTGTTCTTCAAAAAATTCAGAATTGGGGTTTGTTGGTTTCTGCAGTTTATGTTGATGTGAAGTGGTGATCAGTTGGAATTGGAGATGCTTCTGTTGAGAAGTGTGGTCTGGTGCAGATACTGGCTTGATAAGTTGAATGTAGTTGCAGGGACAGTGAATGTGAAGGTGGTTTGTGAAATTACAGTGAATGAAGTGAAGCTGAATTGTGCACTTGCTGGTGGTATTGGAATGTTTGAATTGTACAGGGCTGGTTACAAGGGTTGGAGCTGGTGCTCTCAGTTATTGCAAGCAGCTACTCGCAGGAATTGGCACTGGTGGAGAAATGAAGTTGATGATTGGCAGTTGGTGATGGAACTAAGGTTCAGTTGGTGCTGGTTCTGTTGTTGGCTGAGCTAATGGGCTTATGAGGTGGTTCTGGTGGTTTACCAGGGAGAAGTTAAAGATCATGAATTGTTTCCGAAATGGCAGGGTAAGTGAGTTGCAGGTGTAGTCGTTGGTGGAAGTTGATCATTGCAGGTAAAGCAGGCAAGTGTTGTTGCTGCCATTGTTCATGTGGGGTTTTCCATGAGCTTTGGTGACTGTATTGACAAGCTTGATACGATACAGATGGGCATGGAGTTGGCTTAGTTCTGATGGATGAGGTGTGAGGGGATATTGAATGAGATTGCAGGGTTGAAGCTGCAGTTGAAATGGAAGATATTGGTGATTTGGTTTCGCAGTTAGAAGGTAATGTATGCTAAGAACTGAAATTGCAGAATGAGCCGCAGCTGAGTCAGTGAGATATGAAGGATTATGAAGGAATGGCAGTGGCGACTTTGTGTGCAAATGTCCAGGATGTGTGTTGCATTAGTGAGCTGCAGAATGGTGGTGGCAGATGGTGTTGCAATGAGCATGGGAATGTGGAGCTGCAGTTCTGGATATTGGCATTGCAGCTAGTATGGCGTAAACTATGAGGTGCTGTTGCTGGATCATTGGCTGAGTTTGTGTACAGCTTGGGATTGAATGTGCTACTGCCATGGAAGCTAAGAAGGGAAGATGGCTGGAATTGGTTGTGAACAAAGGACTGGTAGTATGGCAGTGACATTGTCCTGAAATCAAAACTGCAGAAATTGTGCGAAAAGTGAGTGAAAATGGCGCGCCGGTGTGCATAGTTCCGGTAGCCGGATTTCAGAACTTGAAGCATGAATCGCAATATTTCAGTGAATCGCGAGGGGGGTATGAGTCGGATGCAAGAATTGATGGCCGCACATATGAGCTACGCGTCACGCTTTTGGGTACGTTTTTGCAAGAATAAAAATTGGATTTTGATGGGTTTTGCAAATGTTTGAAATACAGGAAAGCAAAGTTGAGCTACTGGAAGTGCAGAATTACTTGGTGATAGTTTCAGATGGCAAAAGTGATCGGAGAAAGTTTTCCGGCTACCGGATTCCGTTGATGACGTCAGCATTCCGGCGACCAGTTTTGGACCCAAAATTTCCAAAGACATTTTTCTCACACCTGGGCTTGGTGGACTAGTAGATGGACGTGGACTTGAAGATTTTGAAGACTTTGACCTATTTTTGGAAAGCAAAGGGCTATAAAAAGAGAGTTTCTACACAAAAAAAAAACGTGTTTATTCTATTCTTGGAGCTTTTGCAGAGAACTACTTCTAGGGTTTGCTCTCTTTTATGTTTCATAGTATTTCCTTGAATATTTTGATGATGAACTCCATGAATATGTGTAGATAAATGCATTAATTGGTTATGGGATAAAAGTTGATTTCTTCAAGCATGTTATTTGATTCTATGAATTAGTTTTGTCTCGATTTTATCGTTTATGATTCATTGTTTTATTATCATATGATGTGAATGCTAGTTTGGTTGAGTTCGGAATCAATTGGATTTTTTTTTCATCTCTATAGCTATATTAGGGTTTTCAATACGTAAAAGTTGTTATCTCTGGTTTTTAGTAGCATCTTGTGGTTAATACTTGTAGTGATACATCTTTTTAATCGCATATGAATCATAACCTTTGTTAAAACGAATTAGTGCTTTTACACGTTTGTTTGCATCGATTAGTATTATTTCATAGAACTTATTGCTCTTAGGGAGTTAAATATAATTGTGCTTTTACACTTTAGGTTGCTTTTTAAGAAGATTTCACAATAGCATCTTTTAATGTTGTTTGTGATAAAATCAGGAAATAAACGGGATACTCTTGCGATCAAGATATCTTAGGACTTTTGATAATTGAGAGATTAAATACCAATTCTAATAATAGATGAAAAATACATGCTTGTGAATGATACTATCCCTTAACCAATATCTTCTCCTTATTGATTATTCCAACTATTTACTTTGCTTTATTTAGTATTATTACTTTGATAAACACAAAAACACAACTTGGGTTATTTGGTTACATAAGAATCTGAAAATTGCATAACAACAATCGCCTCTCTGTGGATACGAACTCTTTCTTATCGAATAATATATTCATAATTAGTAAAGTGAGGAAGTGAATTATATTTGTGTCGTCTGACAAGCGATCAATGGTTCGAAGGTTTACCAAAGAATACTATAACATCTTTCAACCATTTGCAGACTACATTCTTAGGGGCGTATATAAGTAACAACTCTTTGCGACCTAGCATTGGGGATGTATTTGGGCTAAATCAAAGAGTTGGCGAAAGTTTAAAGCATCTAACCATGAGGTGGAAGACAATATGTAGTGAAATGGCTGGCCGTGTGGATGAGAGATACCTCATTCTATCATTCATTAACGCAATGTTCGCAACCAATCTGATGTATATTCAAATTTTCAGAATCAAGAATACAATCACAATGACTGAGCTGCGAGAGTTTCAAGAGGAGTATATTGCTCTTGAGGAAAAACAAAATGACATGGAATCATACCCAGTTGTGAACACAAATTCAAAAGCATCGAATGCTAGCCTATTACCCAAACTGATAAACACAGTGGCGAGCACTTCGCAAGTACAACAAGAGAAGATGATGGGTGATAGTAAGCAGAAGCTAGTAGATATGGGAAGTCATGATCAAGAAGAAATCGAAAGAGAGAGAAACTTCTATAACCGTGGTAGGAATAATAAGATTCAAAGACTTGATCAGCCACAAGAATCTTATGGAGGTCAAAGGCAAAACTATCATATAGGACATGGAAGTCATAATATAATATGGGAAGAAATTAAAATGCCACCCCTTGATGGAAAATATACCAACACCATGGAACATTGGGAATGAACCACCTCCAAACCACAGAAGTCGTGAATTTTTTTCTTATCACCATTTTCATGGACATTCAACAAATGACTGCAGAAATCTAAAAAGAATCATCCTCAAAATGATAGATTAAGGAAAATTAAATCATTTTATAAAAGACCAACCTCAGTCTCAACAATTACCACCACCACCAGAAACTCACAGAGTAAATACAACAAAAGGAGGAGAAACGTTTTTAATATAAGTTGGTGCGAAGGCAAAGAATCTGTTTTGTCACTCTATTGTACATTCGTATAAAACGATTGAAGACTTTCACGATAACATTCTGAACAGGGTTTTCGCAAGAGATGCTGATGATAGAGAAATAATGAATATTGCGAAGGTATCGCCACTGAAAGAATGGAAAAACCAGACTATTTCCTTTACCGCAGAAGAAGTACCTGAGGGTGGAGAAATGCACGATAACCCATTAGTGGTAAGATTGAAGATTAACCCAAAACCTGGCGATGATGAAGTTGAGGATTCATGGGCAATCAACAGAGTTTTAATCGATACTGGAAGTTCCGTGGATATCCTTTTTTTATCATGCTTATAAAACTATGGGAGGAAAATACGAAGATCTAATACCTTCAACTTACAAAATCTATAGTTTTAATGGTACTACCAATAAGCCTAAAGGGGAAGTCAATATGCGAATTCTACATAAAGGATTGTCTTCTGAAATTCTGTTATGTGTGGTCGATGTGGAATCACCATACAACGCATTGATTGGACGACCTTAGCTACACGGGATTCTAGGTGTAGCATCGACTTTCCATCAGTGCATCAAGTTCCCTCATCCAGTGGTGTTGGTATCATAAAAGGATATTGGATTGAAGGAAAGAAGTGTTATGAAATTGATGTAGAATCTTGCGAAGAAAGAACTGCAAAGAATGAGAATTGGAAACATAATACTAGACAAAGACAAAGAAGTGAAAGATTGGTGGTAGATACAATAGAACAAAGAGAGGAAGAAACGTTGTGAAGCAATGCATGATGAAGGTAAGATGCGGCGAAGATTTCGCAGAAGGTAAGAAAATAACATAAAAAATCAAAGATGCAGAGGCAGAAAGCAGCAAAGGTAAGAAACTCAAAGTGAGAATGTATTTGTTGATTTTATGACTGCAAAAGTAAAATTGAGAGAAGAAACAAAGATGTATGACTGATTTGTTGCAAAAAAAATAAAAAAAAAATATGAATGACAAAGATAAAATTGCGAAATTACAAAAGAGCGGATATGCAGAAGAAGAAACAAAACAATCAGAAAGAGGCAAACCTACTATGGCGTATACCCTATTTCGGGAAATCAAAATTTCGCAAGAGGAAAATGTAAGACCTAAAGTGCATCATAGAATGGGGTACATGTTGCATGGCTCAGCGAAAAGGTTACACCACCCATGGAACCTGAGTTATGGAGATTTGGGGTCAATAAAGCCCATCCAGGAGAGGCGCCTTGGATTCTCAGATTAAGCATATGACTTAAGTTTGGCTACTAAGGTGAGAAGGTCTCTCCTAAGGAGTGCAAAATCTGATCAAGGCGCTGAGGTACACGGTTGAGCCAAGAGTGACTGGGGCGTCTGGAACGTACCTGGACATTCTTGGCAAGTCTTGGCTTATGCAACACTCGGCCAGAAGAAAACTACTTAGGGTTCAGTCTTGTAACCATAAGCCATATAGGCAAAAGGTATAAGAGGCTGCGAAAACAACTGGTTGTTGTTAAGATCATATGGGAGGAGCCAACCTTGTATGGTAGAGGTACGTCTCCTTGAAGGGGAAACCAGGGGGAAGATAAGGGCGGCACCCTCCATTAGGGAGCTGATAAGTGTCTTAAGACACAAATGTCACGAGGCTTTATTTTTGCAAGAATATTTAAGCTTGTCATATTTGTGCGACAATCCTGAAGAGGTAATAATACAAAAGAGAAAGATAAGGCGAGATCAAGGGGTCAATACATGAAAGTATAAAGACGTCCTGCGATTTCGTCGCAAGACGGTTTCTACATGAAAGTGCAAAGACGTCTTGCGATTTTGTCGCAATGACAAGAGGTGGCGAAATAAGACCTTTAACTAGGAAGGCAAAATAAGACCACATCAGAAAACAAGAAATAATGCAGTCTTACAATATATGCTTGTGAAGATTATGCAGATACGACTACGAAATTGAGGCATGAACGCGCTGAAAAATTTCGCAAAACCCTTACTATTAGAAAGTAATTTGCTTAATCTCTCATTTGGACACAAATAATAGAGGCAAGTATGGGAATGAATAGAATAAGAAAGTGTTATTTGCTTCCATATGATAGATTTACACAAAAAAATGAAAGATTAATAATTATATATTGATTAACCGTATTGCAAAAAAAAAAAAAATGTTTTTCTAACACATGAAGGAAGAAACAAAAGAAACAGAACTTATATTGGAAATTGAAGGAATTCGCAGTGATAGATTACAAGAAGTATAAGGTTAAAGAACAAATGTATAGATGTTACAAAAAAGTTAAAGAAGGAAGCAAAATTATTCCTTGCTTGATTCTTCTTCGTCTTCGTCAGATTCTTCTTTATCTTCTTCGCTAGCATCATTGTCATAAATGTCTAGAGGAGGTACATTCTTTGGAACTTCTTCCAAGAGGCAAGGATATGTAGAATGAAGGATGTTGTTGTCATCGCAGACCTTTTTGAGAGTTTGGTTGCGAAAAAGAATAGCATCATTCTTAAAATTCGCAACAGTGATCTTTAATTGGTTCTTCCGTCTATAAAATTTATTTATCATTGCGAGAAAAAAGATCCTTTACGAGCTTCTCCTTCTCAGCCTCAAGTTATTCGATTCTTCTACGAAATCTCTCCTCAACCCCTGCAAGCATATAATAATGAATCAACAACTTAATAGAAACTTATGAAAAACAAACGAGTGGTAAAGAAACATAGTTAACAACCTTCTCTATTAGAAATCATATCTTTAATCAAGGCCGTGTGTTCAGCTTGGAGACTAACACTTACACCTTTATTATTTCTGGCGTTATCTAGAATTTTCGCAGCCCAAGCAAATTCGTCGTCATTATCTATGAGAAGACGAGAGCGAATTTGACATTCTCTTTCGATAAGCACATCATTTTTGCGGTTAGCTTCATCTCGTTCAACTTGAACTTCAAGAAGAGTCTCCTGGAATTTCGCTAAAGTTTGAGCACCTTGGCTAGCGATGCGGTCTTTGTCATCTATAAGACTACTGTTTTTGCCTCTTAACCTATTGATTTCTTCTTTATAGTTAAGATAGAAACGTTTAAATTTGTTGGCTAAGGCTAAGCTGGATCTATGGTCAATTTCTAAGAGGCGAAGTTTGGATTTGAGTTCATTTATGGAAAGAAATTTAATTCTGTCATTTGAAAAACTGTTTAAAGAATTATTAAGGCACCCAAGAAGGGTATCATCATCTATATGGTCGGGAAAAGAACAAAGAATGGTAGCTTCATCAGAAAGACCATAAATGTCTGCGAAAATGATAAATTAAGATAAATAAGGATAATGAGAAAACAAAATAAAGGAAAATATGAAAAGTCCCATACCATAGAGTTGCTGATTGGCACTTTGAAGACTGGATATTTGGTTCTTTTGAGTGGAAGACTCAATTTATAATTATTTATTATTTTCACGAAGATCAAAAGCTTCAGCTTCCAGTTCTTCGTTTTTCTTGCAAAGTTGAAGATTCTTCTTTTCAAGAACCCCACTTCTTTTTTCCAAATCTGAGGCAACAGCGAAAGAAGCCTTTCCAGTCAGTAAAGGAAGATGAAAAATTGTCAATATATAGTATAACTTTGAATCATAATTATTAAGAAATAGAGAAACGAAGGCATACCAAAATACCAAGTGAATTCAGAAAGCTAGGAGTTACTGATCTGGAGACTCCACGAAGAGAATCATCATCATCCAGTAAAGGGGCATCACAGATATTCGCAAGAGCTTTGCATGTGTTATTGAGATGATCATCCCCAATCCCTTGCATGGAGTCAGAGAAGATGCTAGACAATTGTGCCATTGAAGATTCAGATGGAAGATCTTCTCTTGCGAAAGAACTATCAATATCATTATTATTGTCATCATCAAAACTTTTGCCAGACTAAAGATTTGAAGTAGAAGGAGAATGAATTTTTCGTTTCTTTGAAGGTGGGGCAGCAAATTTATCCTTGCGAAGAGAACCTTTACCTTTGCCTTTGGTTTTCGCAACCTTAGATCCTTCTTCTTCAACAACTACAACACCAATCTTCGCACACAAATGAAGATAAGAAACAGAGGCAACAATATTGTTAAAATTAATAAAAGAAAGTGTTTCTTACTTCATCCGTGATGGAGCACATAGCAGACAAAGTGCTAGCTTTCCCAGTCCTGTTGTAGCTTGATCTCAGCTTTTTAATCTAAAATTTTCGCAAGAGTTAGAAAACAAGAAATTAACAATAAATGAAAGATTATGAAGTGAGCAAGACTTGAAGACATACCTCTTTCTATTTCTCGGGCCAACTAAATACCCAAGGTTGATAAGCAGCGAGATTCGCAGGAAGTACATTTGAACCAAAAATATAAGGCCCCTTCAGAACCAGTGGAAAAACACACCATCTGTCATCTTTAGATTGGCGAGGAGTATTATTTTTACTAGAATGCCAGTCGATATCATGCATAAGCATTTTATCGTCAAAAATGTTGTATTTTCTCTTCAAGCGGACACCCCAACGAGTACTATCTTTCTTCATGGGTATTAATTCATAATTCTCAAAGAAGCCCTCTACTGTATACTTTTCGGCGAGTATTTACAACTCCTTAAATTATGGATCCCTAGCTTCTTTTTGATAAAGGGACCCTTTACCAGCACCACGGTTAGCGAATTCAAGAACTAAACGAATGAAATCCCCACTCAATTGGTAGATGGCTCGCGAGAAGTTCGTATGAGCAAGAATTTCATAAAACAAAGGAAGATTAGGATCATAGAGAGGAATGGGAAGGCCAACGAGAATCTGACCAAGCGATACTATAATTTTTTTATCATCATAATGATGATCAAAGAACAATTTATTAGAAAGAATGGATTTAGCTCCTTTATTGGGAATGATGGCTAATGTAAAACCCTTCTTTTCGAGATCTCTCTGAATTTATACAAAAGAAGCTTCGTATTTATGACCTCTTGGAGGCATTTTAAGTATGTGAATGAAGAAGAAGTTAAAGATTGAAATAAGAAGGAACGAGAAAATTTACAGCAACAGGAGCGGAATTTACGGAAGAACAGTGAATAAAAATTCCAGAAAAGATGAGAAGAAAAGCAAAAAAGAAGGGAAGAGAAGAATGAGAAGAATATATATAGAGAGAAGAATTCTTGAGAAGATAAACACATTTGATGCGAAGAGTAGACGTGAACGGTTGAGAAATAGCGGTTGAAAAGGACGTGTCAAGAAATGGATGGAAGAAGAGATACGTGTAATAAATTCTGCGTAAAATACAAAATCATGTTAATACAGAAGAATATGGAAAAATGAACATCTGCGGCATTTTGAAGTACAAATTCTCATGACATTGTCCCCTTCGTAGAGAAGACATGAGAAGAGGCAAGATATAGGATAAGAATATCGCAACGATAGCACTCTTGCGAAATTTTCAATAATGATATTCTTGCAAGTATCGCAGAATTATTACAGAGATGACGTGATAGATGACGACAGCTTAAACACGAGAAAGATGTGAAGACCTAGCGAGATTTAGGAATGTTGCGAAATTTAAAAGTTGTATACTTGCGAGAATATCACAAGTTAGATCTGAAAATAAAGGATAGCTTAGATGTCATCCACTATGTAATACCCTATATAAAGAGCTGAACAGGCTTAGGGAAAGGGGGAATCCTTTTAGAGTGAAGAGAAAGTTTTGAGGAGAGAGAAAGTCTAGAACAGTGGTTGTATTCTTGATTTGATTTCCTTCTTGTAAAATTTTTAAACTAAATTAATAAAAAGTGTGATTGTTGATCTTAAAGACGTGTTGATTATTATGAATTCTTGTGAGGGATGTATTGTGGGAATTCATTCAACTACAATTTCCTTGCAATTGAAAAACTCTCTAACTAGTTTATTTGAGTCATTTGAACTAGTTATGGTTGATATGAAAGTTATCATATGGCTAACCATTTGGTTAACTATTGTTGAACCAACTAATGTACAAGTTTGGGTACGGTTACACAAGCCTACAAATGTGCATTTCATTTGTATATAACAAGCTATGTTTTCGATCTAATGGTTGATAAATATTATCTTGAATCTAATCAGGTTTTCATCTAACGGTGAATATTGAATGCTTTGTTACCAAGCTAACATTGATTGCAAACCCTGATTTGAAAGACTATATAAGAGAGAACTCTAGCAACAGGGAAACATAATCTCCACACATTCTGTGTGATACTAGGTGTGCTAAGTTAGAGTCGATTCTCCTTTAACCTTTGGTTTCTTCTTCTAAACCAGGTTAACGACTTAAATGCTTCATTGGGATTGTGAAGCCAGACCGATACTACTTTCTTGTACTTGTGTGATCTGATCTTGCTATTTCTATCGTACAAGTACAATTGTAATAATTGGGTTGAGATTTCTATCTCCGATAGGAAAGATAAAAAGTAGTCACAAACATCTTCGTCTCATCGTTTGTGATTCCATAATATCTTTTTTTGCTGCGTCGATTAAGACTATTATGAGGTGATTAATAATACTAGGATGTTCTTCGAAAATATAAGTCTTGTTTATCAATTAGTTCATGTTCACCTTGATTTACCAAAACACAGAACAAAACCCGTAGGTATATTCGTGGGAGACAGATTTATCTATTACCGTAGACTTTTCTGTGTGATACATATTTGTTTATTAAAGTCTTCGACTTTGGGTCGTAGCAACTCATAGTTGTGGGTGAGATCAGCTAAGGGAATCAAGTACATAGTATCATGCTGGGATCAGAGATATAAGAGAATAACTGTACCTTGGATCTGTATGAGAATTGTTGGGGTTCAACTGCAGTCCAGACCGAAGTTATTTTGGAGTAGTCTAGTGTCTGTAGAGGCTTAATACAGTGTATGTTCAATCTAGACTAGGTCCCGGTGTTTTTCTGCATTTGCGGTTTCCTTGTTAACAAAATTCAGGTGTCTGTGTTATTTCTTTTCCGCATTATATTTGTTATATAATTGAAATAATACAGGTTGTGCGTTGGTCAATCAATTAGAATATCCGACCTTTTGGTTGTTGATTTAAATTGATTGACACTTGGATATTGGTCTTTGGTACCATCCAAGTTATCTCTCTTGTATTTAATCGAGACTCGCAGTTTGCTTGAGTAAGATTTAAATCGAGAGAAGAGATATAAACTCTTTGATATACTTTTTTATTGATTGAGTCTGACTATCTAGTTGATTCTCATAAAAGTATATTGGAGTTTGTCCATACAGATTGTTAAGCAAAATATTGGGTGTGGTTGTTAGACCCCCACTTTTTCAATTGGTATCAGAACATCCAAACACGTTTAAGACCTGATAAGTCTATGTTTATGGCAATCTGAGTCTGAAGATAAAATCTCTTTTACACATACAAAGATGTCTCTTAAAGCTTTCAATTATGCCAAGTATCTTGGAAACGCCTCAAAGGATTACTCCTTAGTTAATTCTTCTGAATCCCGAGGTAAAAAAATTGTTCCATCAGATGTTGACATGTCTCCATCTCTCGAGGTATGTGACACTCTGGCAAAAGCTGAAAAGAAGCTCACCAGATCTCAAAAAACTCTACTGAAATTATTGATTTTCAGAATCATGATCAGCTTGTTGATGAATTTTAAAAGTCTCTTGATCGTGAACTTGATCTCTATAGCATCATTGAGTCCTTCTCTAAGAACACTGAAAAACTTCTCCAAGAAACTACTCTACTACGTGAAAAGTATAGTGTTCTTGAGGATATTGTTAAGGAAGACTCAATTAGAGAAAAATATTTGATTGAGACGCATTCATCAGATCTTAACAGACTTCGTGTCGAAAAAGAGAAACTAAGTGCATATCTTACTCTAGCCCATGAACAATGCAAATCCTTGGAAAAGGAAAAATCTGTCTTAAGGAGAAATTAATTCTTCTGTACAAACTAATTCTCATGAATTACAACACATGAAGAAGTTTACTCCAGTAGAAGGTTGTGTCAAGAAAGGTTTACATAACTTGCAATCTTCTCATATGGATATGAAGTTAAAATAGGTGCTAATTATTGCTTCTCCTCCACGAACCTGTACTTTCTGTGGGAAAAGAAATCACTATGCTATCCATTATTTTGCCAGACGGAAACAAATTTCTAAACTTCATAATTTGATTCTCTTCACTGTCAATGGAACAAATAGTCAGTCGACTACTGCAGTGAATTACATGCCCACAGAAAATCAGAAATCTTATAAAAATGATCTCTATTTCTAGAAATCATCACGGGGCTCAAGTGCATTCTGGCATAAATTCTTGTATTGCTAATGAAAGCATTCCCTGTTTTTATAAGACTATTTCTGGTAAATCTAAGTCTATAAAATGGATTCCTATCTATTCTGATTCTGTTGAACCAATTTCAAGAGGTCCTAGATTTAGTCCTCAGAGAAAGCCTTCTGACAGACATGCTAAACAAGCGGTGTCCTACTTCTATGGGATGAATGTTTGTCAAATAAAGAAGGATAGACAAAAAAAAACGTTCATTTAATAAGCTAAAAGCTCATACTTGTGTAAATTAATCACAAGGTTGATATCTCACATACAAAATACCTAGTTGTGAGAGAATTGAATAGGTATGCTCTTGACAAAGTGACTTTAATTATCTATCTAATTTCTTATCGTTCTTAGATGGATAGTTGATCAAACACTTTTACATGAGTATTTGTTTATCCTTCCTTATATATTAGTTTTTATTTCTTGCTTCTAAACATTTTTTTAAAGAGGTAAAACCGTGGACCTTTTCCGTGTAGAGCTTTGAGAACCCTCTTCTTACGGGTACACGTACGGTTTCGAGGTCTCTCATAAACCTATCGTGTGAACCCTATGTCTCTCGAATTTATTTATATACCTATCCTATTGAGTTGAACTATTTACTCTAGGTTTCATATTATCAATGGCTTGTTCTTCCTACTCATGGGATTTTCCTAAAGATTTCGTTGATAACGCGGTATATTTCGAATTCGATAAAGAGAATGGAACTTTTTTTGAAGTCGAAGGTTCTTTTCCTCAATCTCCTGATTATTATTCGGATATAGAGGAGGTTAAAGAGATCTCGTCAGATGTAGTTCTCGACTTCCTAAAATAACTCTGAGGAGGCAAAGCAGCAACTTGTTGATACGATGAAATATCTTGATGTGGTAAGAACTGAGTTGAAAAATGTTAAGTATGACCTTGTTCTCATGAAAACCCGTGTTAAAGAACTTCCCAATAAGGATATCCTCTCCAAAGTTGCAGAGGATGTTTTCGTTCACAAGCTCCGGGACCTTAAGACTCAAGAAGGTCCCGAAATGTCTATATGACTTTAGTTCGCATTGGCATTGTAGTGTTTTTGGTTTAGCCTGTTTTGACTTAGTTTTCCTAGTAAATCTTCTATTTTCCTTGTTTTTGTTTAGAAGAATAACTAGAGTTTGGAATAGCCATTATTGTGATTACACATAGCTATTTCCAACGTTTTCATCTTCATGTTTTTAGGTTTATTTGATTAAATTCTAAAATTGTTTGGAAGATGATTTTTGCAGTATTAATCTTTATGGTTTCATTTTTTGCAATATTGTTATGGGATATGTGTTTGTGTCCGTGAACTTGATTGTCCCATACCTTGTCAAAAGTTAAGTCGTTCATGAGTTGATATGCATATATTGATAAAAGAATGAATTGACTTTTGACAAATACAAAAGTTAAGCCTATTATGTCAATTTTTGATGGAAGATAGGTTAAAATCTTTTGTTTTCAAGGATTATGTCTATTGTATGTCATTGTGCAAATAATGATGTAAAATAGAATGAATCTTTGTGTATTCCGCAGTAATTGATCTTCCATGATCTATTTTTATGTATTATTGTGAGGCTCCGTAATGTGTCTTATGTTGAGCACTAAACAACCAAGTTGATTATTTTTATGATTAACTTTGTTGTTGTTCCGTAAGGTACTTTATGTAGAGCATATTGAACTAAATTAACCATCCTGTTTGGTTATTTAGTTATGACTCCGTAAGTTTTCTTATGTTTGAGCGTTTTTGACTGGTTTGATTATTTTCATGATTAACTTAGTCATTGCTCCATAGTTTTTATTATGTCGAGCATGACCAATTAAATTGATTACTTTTGTGATTAGTTTAGTTGTATATTTCAATTAGATTAATTATGGGTTCTCTTGTGATTAATCTAATTGAATATTTTTAAGTCTCCATAAGTTTAATTACTTGTGTTGAGCATATTCAGTTAAATTAATTATGAGTTCTCTTATGGTTAATTTAATGGAATATTTTTGGATTCAAATTCATACTTGTATGTGATTTGTTATGTCCAAGAAATCCTTATTTTCTTTTGAAATTAAGGTCGCTCTTGTTGTTTTTTCGGGAATGACATATTATGGGGGAGAGTTCTTAATTGAACTTGTGCTTAATTTCCAAATCTTTGTGGGGAGTGCGGATGTGGAATATTATAGGGGTTATCTTGTATCTTTATAGACTCCTTGATGAATGCATTTAGCTTCGGCTTTATAATTGCATCAAAATAAGATGATTCATGCTTTCTTTTGGTCATGAAATGTCTCGTTTGGAAATTTTATTAGGATCCCGTTCTTGTACCTTTGACAATTTTATTGACAAAAAAGGGGAGAATTAATATGCAGTTCATACTGTAGTTGCAGGAAATCCTACAATACATCCCTCACAAGAATTCATAATAATCAACACATATTTAAGATCAACAATTATACCTTTTTATTAATTGAATCTGGAAATCTTACGAGAAGGAAATGAAATCAAGAATACAACACTGTTTTGGACTTTCTCTCTCCTCAAAACTTTCTCAACACTCCAAAATTGATCTCTCCTTTTTTAAGCCTATCCGGATCTTTATATAGGATATTACATAATGGATGACAGCTAAGCTTTCCTTTATTTTCGGGTTTGGCTTGCGATATTCTCGCGAGCAATCAAGTGTTAAGTTCGCAACATTCTCAAATATCTCTAGGTCCTCACATCTTTCCCGTGTTTAAGCTGTCGTCATTCGTTACATCATTTCTGCAGTTAGTCTGCGACGGCTTCACAATGTATTTTTGATGGTGACTTTGCAAGGGTGTTGCTGTTGCGATATTCTGATCCTACATCTTGCCTCTTCTCATGTCTTCTCTGCGAAGGGGATAATGTCAAGAGAAACTGTACTTCAAAATGCCGCAGCTGCCTATTTTTCCATGTATTTCTGTACTGACATGATTCTGTAATTTACGCAAAGTTTGCTACACATATCTCTTCTTCCATCCATTTCTTGACACGTCTTTTTCAACCGTTATTTCTCATTTGTTCATGTCTACTCTTCGCATTAAATGCGTTTATCTTCTCGAGAATTCTTATCCCTATATATATTCTTCTCTTCTCTTCTTTTTTTACTTTCTTTCTTATTTTTTCTACAACTTCACTTCACCATTCTTACGTAAATTCTGCTCCTGCTGCTGTAACTTTTCTTGATTCTTATTCTTTCAATTTTTACTTTCTTCTTCATTCCCATACTTAAAATGCCTCCAAGCGGTCATAAAGCTAAAACTTATTTTGAGGGAATTCAGAAACTTCTCAAAGAGAGAGGTTTTACATTATCCACCATTCCCAATCAAGGAGACGCCTCCATTCTTTCTGCTAAACTATTTTCTGATCATCATTGTGATGATAATGAAATCATAGTTTCACTCAGTCAAATTCTCGCTAGCCTTCCTATCCCTCTTTATGATCCTAACCTTCCTTTATTTTACGAGATACTCTCTCATGCGAAGTTCTCGCGAGCAATATATTAATTAAGTGGGGATTGCATTCGCCTGATGCTTGAATTTGCCACCCGCGGTGCTAGAAAGGGATCTCTTTATTGAAAAGACGTTAGGGATCCTGAATTTAAGAATTTAGAAATTCTCGCCGAAAAATACACTGCAGAGAGCTTCTTTGAAAATTATGAATTAATACCTATGAAGAATGACAAAACTCGCTGGGGTGTTCGCTTGGAAAGGAAGGAAAATATTGACGACAACAAAAAACTTATGCATGACATTGATTGGTATTCTGGGAAGAGTAACATTCCTCGCCAATCTAAAGATCAGAAATGGTGTGTCTTTCCACTGATTCTGAGGGGTCCTTATATTTCTGGTTCAAACGTGCTTCCTGCGAATCTCGCTACTTACCAACCTTGGGTATTTAATTAGCCTGAGAAAGAGAAATAGGTACGTTTATTTCATTCAGTTTATTGTCTTCACTTTTCTCCATATTTATTAATCTTGCGAAAATTTCAGATTAACAAATTAAGAAGAAGCTACAAAAGAACTAGCAAATCAAGCACCCTAGCAGCACTTCGTTCGATCACGGATGAAGTAAGAAATACTTTGTTTTATTATTTTTAACAATATTGTTGCCTCTGTTTCTTATCTTCATTCGTGTGCGAAGATTGGTGTTGTAGTTGTTGAAGAGGAAGGATCTAAAGATGCGAAGACCAAAGGAAAAGGTAAAAGTGCTCTTCTCAAAGAGAAATATGTTTCCTCATCTTTAAAGAAAAGAAAAATTTGCTCTCCTTCTCCCTCAAGTTCCCATTCTGATGAGAGTACAGATGACGATGTTGTATTCGCAAAAGAAGGTGCCTCTTCTGAATCTTCAATGGGATAACTATCCAGCATCTTCTCTGATTCTATGCAAGGAATTGGTGATACTATTCTAACTAATGCCTGCAAGTCCATAGCTGCTATCTGTGATGCCCCCCTCTTAGATAATAATGAGTCTCTTCGTGGGGTTTCCAGATTTGTATCCCCAAGTTTCTTACATTCGCTTAATAGCTTGGTAAATTTTTATACTTATACTTTTCTTCTTTTACTTTTTGATTCGAAATTGTTGTTTATTTTGAAAATTCGCCTTATTCTTTCGCAGGCTGGAAAAGCTTCTTACGCGGTCAATTATGACTTAGTTAGGAGATGCGGGAATTTTGAGAAGAAAAACCTTCAGCTTCGCGAAAAGAATGAAGAATTGGAAGTTGAGGCTACCAGTCTTCGCGAGAAGAATAAACAATTAGAATCCGAAACTGCTGCTCAGAAGAATAAAATTTCTAGCCTTCAGAATGCAAATCAACAACTCTATGGTATGGACTTTTCCTTCTTGCCATTGATTTCTTTATCCCATTGTTTTATCTTATTTGATCAACCATTTTTGTAGACATTTATGGTCTTTCTGATGAGGCTACGCTCCTTCGTTCTTTTCCCAACCCCATAGATGATGATACCCTTCTTGAACGCCTTAATAATTCCTTAAATAGTTTTTCAAATGATAAAATTAAATCTCTCTCCACAAATGAACTCAGATCCAAACTTTGCCTCTTAAAAATTGACCATAGTTCCAGCTTGGGTTTAGCCAACAAATTTAAGCGTTTTTACCATACTTCTAAAGAGGAAATAAATATTTTAAGAACCAAGAACAGTGACCTCATAGATGATAAAGATCGCATTTCTAACCAGGGTTCTCAAACTTTAGCGAATTTCCAAGAAACCCTTCTTGAGGTCCAAATTGAACGAGATGAACTTAAACGCAAAAATGATGTGCATAACGAGAGAGAGAGTCAAATTCGTTCCCGTCTTCTCATAACTAATGATGATAAATTCGCTTGGGCTGCGAAAGTTCTAGATGATGCCAGAAATAATCTAGGTGTAAGCGTTAGTCTCCACGCTGAGCACACGACATTGGTTAGAGATATGATTTCTGACATAGAAGGTTGTTAATTGTTCTTCCTTGTTAATTATTTCTTTCATAAATTCTCACCAAGTTACTGATTCATTGTTATGTGTTCGCAGGAGATGAGGAGAGATTTCGCAGAAGAATCGAAGAACTTGAGGCTAAAAAAGAGCAGCTCGCAAAAGATATTTCTTCTCGCAACGATAAATGTTCTAGACTGAAGAGTCAATTAAAGATCACTGTTGCGAACTTTAAAAATGATGCTATTCTTTTTTGCAACCAGACTATTAAGAAGGTATGTGATGACAATAACATTCTTCATTCTACATATCCTTGACTCTTAGAAGAAATTCCAAAGAATATACCTCCTCTGGACATCTCTGACAGTGATGCTAGCGAAGAAGATGAAGAAGAAAAAGAATCTGATGAAGATGAAGAAGATTCAAGCAAAAAATAATTCTACTTCCTTCTTTAACTCTTTGTAATATCTGTACATTCGCTCTTTAATCTTCTGTTCTTGTAATCTTTTGTTGTGAACTTCTTCGAATTCTAATACAAATTCCATGTCTTTTATTTCTTCCTGCATATGTTAGAAAAGCAAATCTTTTTTGCAATATGGTTAATCAATATAAAATTATTAATCTTTTCATTTTATGTATAAATCTTTCATATGGAGACAAATATAATGTTCTCATTCTATTCATTCCCATACTTGCCTCTGTTATTTGTGTCCAAATGAAAGATTAAGCCAGTCATTTTCTAACAGTAAGCTTGTGCAAAATCTTCATGTTCTCAATTTCGCAGTCGTTTCTGCATAATCTCGCAATCACATGTTGTAAGACTGCATTCTTTCTAGTTTTCTGATGTGGTCTTATTTTGCCTTCCTAGTTAAAAGTCTTATTTCACCACCTCTTATCATTGTGACAAAATCGCAGGACGTCTTTGCACTTTCATGCAGAAACCCATTGATCTTGCCTTAACTTTTTTTTTTTTGTCATTTTTGTAGCGACAATATGACAGGCCTAAATATTCTTGCGAAAATAAAGCCCCATGACATTGCCATCTTGCGACGAAATCGCAGGACGTCCTTACACTTTCATGTAGTAACCCATTGATCTCGTCTTAACTTTTTTCTTTTGTCATTTTTGTTGCGACAATATGACAGGCCTAAATATTCTTGCGAAAATAAAGCCCCATGACATTGCCGCTTGTGGCGAAATCGTAGGACGTCCTAACACTTTCATGTAGTGACCCATTGATCTCGTCTTATCTTTCTCTTTTGTATTATTGCCTCTTTAGGATTGTTGTAAAAATATGACAAACCTTAATACTACCTTGAGTAAAAAGCCTCATAACATTTGCGTCTTAAGACACTTATCAGCTCCCTAATGAAGGGTGCCTCCCTTATCTTCCCCCTGGTTTCCCCTTCAAGGAGACGTACCTCTACCATACAAGGTTGTATCTTCTCATCCGATCTTAACAACAACCAGTTGTTTTCGCAGCCTATTATCCCTTTTTCCTATATGGATTATGGTTACGAGACTGCACCCTAAGTGGGGTTTTCTTCGGACCGAGTGCATCATAGTCAAGACTTGCCAAGAATGGCCAGGTACATTCCAGATAACCCATTTACTCTTGGCTCAACCGTGTACCTCGGCACCTTTATCATACTCTGCACTCCTTAGAAAAGACCCTCAGTCGTCCAACCTAAATCATAAGTTTAAGTTGAAAATCCAAGGTATCTCTTCTGGATGGGATTTATTGACCCCAAGCTCCATGACTCAGGTTCCAGGGGCGGTGTAACCTTTTCGCTGAGTCATGCAACAGGTACCCCTTCTATGGAACACTTTAGGTCATACATTTGCCTCTTGCGAAATTTTGATTTCACGAACTAGGGTATACGCCATAGTAAGTTCGCCCCTTTCTGATGATTATTCTATTCCTTCTTTTGCATTTCAGCTCTGTTGTAAATTCTCAATCTCATCTTTGTCATTAAGTAAAAATATATTTTTGAATTTTTTTGCAACAAATCAATCATACATCATTCTTTCTGTTCTCAATTTTACTTTCATTTCACATTTTAAGTTTCTTACCTTTGCTGCTTTCTTCCTCTGCGATTTTGATATTTTCTGCTACTTTTGTATCTTTTGCGAAATATTCGCCACTTCTTATTTTCAATAAGCATTGGCTACGCAGGGTTCCTTCTTATATCTGCTCTACTGCATCTACCATCAATCTCTCACTTCTTTGTTTCTCTCTAACACTATGCTTCCAATTCTCCTTCTTCACAGCTCGTTCTTCATTTGATTCTACATCGATTTCATAACACTTCTTTCCTTCAACCCAATCTCCTTTTATGATGCCAACTCCACTGGGATGAGGGAACTTGATGTACTAATGAAATGTCAATACTACGCCTAGAATCCCATGAAACTAAGGTCTCCCAATCAAAGCGTTATATGGTGACTCCGGGTCGACAACAACATTGCAGAATTTCAGAAGATAGTCCTTTCAATGGAATTCACATAGTGACCTCCCCTTTAGGCTTATTGGCAGTACCATTAAAACCATAAATTTTGTAGGTTGAGGGTATTAAATCCTCATCTTTCCCTCCCATAGTTTTATGAGCATGATAGAATTAATCTCCAATCTTACCACTAATGGGTTATCGTGCATTCTATCACCCTCAGGTACTTCTTATGCGGTGAAAGAAATAATTTTATTTTGCCATTCTTTTAGTGGCGAAATCTTCGCAATGTTCATTATTTCTCTTCCATCATCATCTCTTGCGAAAAATCTTCTCAAAATGTTATCGTGAAAGTCTTCAATCTTTTTGTACGAATGTACATGTAAGGACCCTCAAGCTCGTCAATGATATTAGACCAGTCAAGAGACGAATTAGACGATAATAACTCGATTAGTCTAACACGGGCGTTAATTAATAGAAATTAATCTAATAAATATCTAGATACGAAACTAGTACCATCGGTTAGATCTCAAGAAGTTATGCAAGATGGACTACTCAAGCGTGCCATTCAGATACTAGATGAAGAAGAAATCATCTGAGATGTGTGAAGGGTAAAATGGTCATTTCACACTCAGACTTGTCAAGGCAGCCGAATTATCTTCTATGAGCACCGATGGTCTGCCCTTATCTTTTTTTCGAGTGCCGTTTAGATGAGTAGCTGGAATTAACACCAGGACGTGTCGAAGAGAAATCAATTTCTCTTATTTCTTCTTCTTTCCTTTTTCTTCTTCTATTCTCTTCTTCTTCTTTCTCTTTTCTTTTCTCTCTTTCTTCTTCTTCTCTTTTGCCTGCGATTCAGAGAGGAAATCTCTGGTGAGATAACCTTACAGAAAATCAGTGAAACCAATTGTTCGAGTGTGCTGGTGATGAATTCATAGTTGGGTTTATTTAGAGTTCTCGATTGAGATGAAGAGGTGTTCTGTGATAATTAGGGTTTCATCTTGATTCTAAGTTTGAACGGAAACAGAAGGTTTGTTAAGTTATCAAGAAGATTTGAGTAGTTGGTGATGGATAAAAACAGGGGTTTATGTCTAATTGAGTTATGAAGTTGATTCAGTGAAGAATCTAGGGGTTAGGGTTCTGCATGTTGTATTGGTGTTCGATTTGAGTAAGAATTAAGAAGATATAGACGGAGTTACAAGATGGGTCTGCTTAATTAAAGAGTTAATTGATGTTCCGGGTTTGAATTAGAGATTGAAGACAGTAACGGTTTATGTGTTCTTTCCCAAATTAAAATTAGGGTTTCAGTGAAATTGGTTTGTGAACTTGCAATTGAAAGGAAGCTAGTTAATGGGTAAGTCTCTCTGTCGTTTAAATTCTGCACTTAGTGTTGAATTGTGTATATTATGATGTAGTTGATTTATGGGATGAGTTAATGAAGCTGTTAATACTGTTGTTGTTATAGTTGGATGAATGAATGATTTCAAGAGAGGTGATTGAGTAACTGTAGTTGTAGTTAGTCTATATTTGAGATAATATGAGTATTTCCCTGTGAAGATGTGCCTGGTGGGGGTTTCTGAGTTAATCCAATTGAACTGAAGTGATGTGTATGGGAATTGGAACTGAGAATGCTATGGTTTGGTAATGATAATGATGTTGTTGCTGCTGTGGTGTTGTAGAATGCAGGGATGGAGTTGGAACTATGTTAATAGAGGATATGAGTAGATGTATGTTAAGATTGTGGAGATGATAATGATATTGAGTTGGAAGTGTCAAGATAATGATATTACAATGGCAGTTTAGTTGTGTTGGTGGTTTGAGTGATGGTTGTTTGTGTGTTGAAGTTGCATGGGATGTGAGTGACCTGTTAAGGTTGTGGAATACAGGTTGGTGTTGTAGATGGATCTGAGTTGGGTAAGGTTGAAGTACATAGAGTTGGGTTACAATGAATGGATGGAGGAACTATAACTGAAATGGTGTTATGTTGAGTTGCAGTTGGAACAACCTAGGAATCAGTTGTAACTCTTGGTATTTGAATGTGTAGATAAAAGCTGAAGTTGGTTGTAATTTGATGTCGTGGTGGCCTTAGTGAAAGTCTGCGATTGCAAATCAAGGTAAACTAATTTATAATTGTAAATAAAGTTCAAAGTTATTTAAGAATGAATGTGTGATTTTAGTTGGATAGATTTGAAATGTTAATGAAGTAGAATTGAAAGAATGCTTGTAATAGAATTTTGGATTTAGGGTGATGCACCATTACAGTAAGGTTAAAACCGGCATGTGCAAGGGCCTTAGTTTGTTTAACCTGAATCAGTCTTGTGTCTGAGTTGGCTCAGCGATTTCCCTGACTTGATCTGAGTTGGACCATTGACCTGATTTGACTCAGTGAACCTTGACTGAGTTAGTTCCTTTGACCAGGACCTTGACTTGACTATGGACGTTGACTGTTACTTGACCTTGACCGTCACTTTGACCGTTAGTTGTTTCTAATGGACCAGGCCTTAGATTGATGGGCTAGAGAATAATACTTGGGCTTAGAACTTATTTAGTTAATTAGAAGTTTTAGACCATTTATGGTCTGAATTAGACTTTAGTTCTTCTACAAAGTTGTAGATGTTCATAAGACTTAGTTAATGGGCTTAGATCTATTAGTTAGACTTGTATGATCCTTGTGTAGTTGTGTCAGCCATTTTGGCTAGATTCTTAGAGTGCTTCTTTGATTAACAGTTAGTATTAACAACGACCGATTCAAAGGACGAACCAGTGGATCGTGGATCTCGAGGTAGATGTGGCTTGTCTTCAAAAAGGTGTGGGATTGCATTTGACAGTTTTGTAATCATTATTGTTGTTTTTATAAAAGTTTATGCTTTACAAACTCATGCATTGTCTAGTTGTGCATTTCATGCTTTGTTTAAATTGCATTTCGATTATTCTGTTAATTCTGTGAATCTTTCCATGATTTGGAAAGGACTTGTAATGTGTTGTCAATATGAATTGTTATGGGAAATGAGAATTTCCGCTTGTGGTATATAGGATACGCTCCTTCACATTTATACCTACTTTAATTCAGCTTTTATTGTTTAGAGTACTGGTCACCATGGTCTTGGTGGCGTCCATAGCTATTAGTTTTGAATTGTCGGGTAGGGATTCACAACCATATTATACATTGTTTGACGAAGGAGTTTGTTCCATATACACGTATGATTATTTCAGTGACTTAGTCACTGTTTAATGTTTCGGAAAAACATGTAATGTTTTCCAAATCTTGCATATGATTACTTAGAAGTTAAATGTTAATTATTCCCACTTCAGTTTCTGTGACAGATCAGGGTTGCATAGCTAAAGCTTCACGGGTTGACTTCGTTAGTTGATTAACTTCTGTTATATTTATTATGTTGTATATTTTATTTAAAAACCAATTGACTATCATAAATATATGTATCATTTGAGATAAGATCTTGTATACATATTTCTGAGCGGGGTTAGTTTTTGGTTAAGTTCTGTATCACATTTCTTAATTGAATGCTTAGTGCATGTTTTAGATTTTAATGCTTCTTTATTAGTTAATTTATTGGATTAGTCAGCTGCTAGATTAGGGGGCGCTACAGAGTTGGTATCAGAGCTCACTATTAGATCTTATATGGTAGACAATAGGAATAGCCAGTGCCAGTTAGTAAACTAGATTAGTTTAAAACTGGGTTGGTTTGTGAGATGAATCTTAATAACTAAAAGCTATCAATAATTAAAAGAATTATTTGATTGATTGAATTGCTTGTTTGGTTGTTTGTTTATTTAATGAAGTAAAAATTGTAGGGTACACCAATAATTAATCTAGTGGAGAATAGATAACAAATGATTTCAAATTTTGAACACATGCACAATTCAATAATAAAAAATAATGAGATTAGTAGTCTTGATAAATCTTGGAAGTCACATCTATAAATATTAAGCACCTTGACTTATACGTAAAATCAACGGTTTATAATCACATAAATGTTAATAATATTTTGGGACTCAATAATATTTGTAAGAGTGTTAGAATAATAATTCAATAAATGTTATAATAGTAACTATAGATAGATGATAATAAAAGTAACTTGTTGTTAGGATAATAATTCACTTGTTGTTTTTCAATAAAAATCGTGGTGGCATTCTTTCATAAAAGTAATAATAATTTTAATAAAATAATGTTAGCATATATCAATAAGTACCATATCAAACTTAACTAAAATCTCAATAAGGATATATAACGATAAAAATAATAATTATGATTAATTAAATAGTTATGGAAAATTAATAATGCTTGTGTACGGTTAAGTTTGTAAATTAAACTAATTACAAATTAGAAATATATGTTTTACATCTAAACTAGATAACTAATGTAATGCTTATTAGGCGTTAGACTTAAGAAAGCGAGAATATAATAATATATAAAATAAAAAGACTCAACTTGTTAGTAATTTTGTACCGAAATTATCTTTAGTCTAACAAACGATCCGGTAAATAATTAATATATATAAATTATTAATAATAGCATTCGGATACTTAGTGTAATATTAGAATTAAAAGAAAATAAATTTGTATATTAATAGGATTTTTCCTCATAAATAAATTTAATCATCTTTTAAAAAGAAAAATTAGTATGGAAAACTTAAATTGTTAGAGTTTAAATTAGTACTATATTGAGTACCATTTAAATTAAAATTCCATTTGCAAATATATATTGATAAAATAATGATTAAGATTAAATAGCTATGGAAAATTATTAGTGCTTATCTATAATTAAGGTTTGCAAGGTTAAATAATAACAAATTTGAATTTTGTGTTTTGCATTTAAACCAGATAGATAAATAGGACTTCTTCTGTAGGATTAAGAAAATTAGGTCATATATGACATAAAATAAAGACTAAAACTTGTTAACGATCTTACACCTAGATTATCTTTAATCCAATAAATGATTCACTAAATTACTAAATTATACACATGAAGTGATAATTATAATATTTGAATACTTAGAACAAAATTAAACTTAAAGGAAAATAAAATTGCATGTGAAATAGATACTTATTATTAATACCCAAAATCTGAAGACTATTAAGACATATTGAAATTTTATGCATACTCAAATTTAAATCAAATTAAATTACCAACACCAATAATTAACAAGATATAGTATACAAATTCAATCTGAATAAATAAAATCTGTTATATCAATCCTTTCGTGAAAGTAAAATTATATTTACAAGATTATGGCTTAATAAAATTAAACTAAGTATCATTACTAAACAATTATTTTAATTGTATGTTTGTTACACTAGTAATCGAATAACAAAATTTGATAAAAAAAATAATGAAAATGATAATATAATTAAGACAATAATTTTGATAAGATGAGCAAATAATAATATTATATAATGTGGATTACTATAAAATTTAGAGTTATTGTAAATATTTTTTTGGTTAATAACTATAAGATAGGATTGGCAAAACGTAATTTTTATTATAGTACAATTTAAAGGTTACTTAGCAATAATATGAACTTAAGAAAATAAAGTTTGACCAAATCAAATCTAGTATTAACAATAAAATTTAAACTTGGCATTACGATTAATCACGATTAACTTTTATCGGTTTAAGAAATAAAACATATATGTTATAATAATAATAATAAAATATTAATACCAAACAACTGTGAAAATTTATTTGCAGTTAATTATTTATATCAAGTCACATAATGAAATAAACAATAGATATATTGGAAATAATATGTTGAAAATAAAATAATAACGTAACATTTAGATAATGGTTATACCATTAAGTTATTCGTAAATAGTTCATGAATCAAAAAAATTATATATGATATTACATCAAAGCTAAAAATATTGGATATCATAAATTGACGTGAGATCGAAATTGGATTAATTATTATGATAAAATAAATAAATAATAATAATGATAAATAAAAATAAATTGGTCAAACTAAAATTTTGACGGTCAATTAATGGTCCAGGTACCATCCCTTAATATCTTAAAATAAATAAAATAAATTTTGATGATTAAATTGTTTAAAATGATGTAAACTATTTATATATTTTACGAAATAAAATTTATCAGAATTATACCAGTTAAGATAGAAATTAAAGACTAATTAATCTTAATAGAATAAAATTAACACTTAGTTAATCGTAATAAGTTACACTTAGTTAATCCAGCACTGGGGAATAGTGAGGTTGGTAATTCTGATGTGTTTGGGTGATACTTGTTAGGTAGTAGGCATTGTCAGGCGTCGCGAACCTAGACAGGGCAACTGCATTCTTGTATCACTAGGCATTGAAGGGAAATCTGCTTAAGGAGAAACTTTATTATTGAATATCTTCTGAAAGTACTTAGAACCAGTAAGTTATTGACTTAGAAATTAGTGTAGAAAATTTTCATGTAAGAAACTTAGACTTCCCAATTTGATAGAACTTAAATCAACATAGTTGTACCTAGATCTACAAATTACAAATTTTAGTTGTAGATCCATATAGGTTTATGCTTTTGTTATCATTTTGTTTTACGCTAGGATAAGAGGTGGATTTATTCTTTAAGGTGGGGAGTTTTCAAGACTAGAAGGCAGTTCTATTTTCGAGGACGAAAATAAAATAAGGTGGGGAGAATGTAAGGACCCTCAAGCTCGTCAACGATATTAGACCAGTCAAGAGACGAATTAGACGATAATAACTCGATTAGTCTAACACGAGCGTTAATTAATAGAAATTAATCTAATAAAGATCTATATACGAAACTAGTACCATCGGTTAGATCTCAAGAAGTTATGCAAGATGGACTACTCAAGCGTGCCATTCAGATACTAGATGAAGAAGAAATCATCTGAGATGTGTGGAGGGTAAAATGGTCATTTCAGACGCAGACTTGTCAAGGCAGCCGAATTATCTTCTATGAGCACCGATGGTCTGCCCTTATCTTTTTTTCGGGTGCCGTTTAGATGAGTAGATGGCATTAACACCAGACGTGTCGAAGAGAAATCAATTTCTCTTATTTCTTCTTCTTTCCTTTTTCTTCTTCTATTATCTTCTTCTTCTTTCTCTTTTCTTTTCTCTCTTTCTTCTTCTTCTCTTTTGCCTGCGATCCAGAGAGGAAATCTCTGGTGAGATAACCTTACAGAAAATCAGTGAAACCAATTGTTCGAGTGTTCTGGTGATGAATTCATAGTTGGGTTTATTTAGAGTTCTCGATTGAGATGAATAGGTGTTCTGTGATAATTAGGGTTTCATCTTGATTCTAAGTTTGAACGGAAACAGAAGGTTTGTTAAGTTATCAAGAAGATTTGAGTAGTTGGTGATGGATAACAAAAGGGGTTTATGTCTAATTGAGTTATGAAGTTGATTCAGTGAAGAATCTAGGGGTTAGGGTTCTGCATGTTGTATTGGTGTTCAATTTGAGTAATAATTAAGAATATATAGACGGAGTTACAAGATGGGTCTGCTTAATTAAAGAGTTAATTGATGTTCCGGATTTGAATTAGAGATTGAAGACAGTAACGGTTTATGTGTTCTTCCCCAAATTAAAATTAGGGTTTCAGTGAAATTGGTTTGTGAACTTGCAATTGAAAGGAAGCTAGTTAATGGGTAAGTCTCTCTGTCGTTTAAATTTTGCACTTAGTGTTGAATTGTGTATATTATGATGTAGTTGATTTATGGGATGAGTTAATGAAGCTGTTAATACTGTTGTTGTTATAGTTGGATGAATGAATGATTTCAAGAGAGGTGATTGAGTAACTGTGGTTGTAGTTAGTCTATATTTGAGATAATATGAGTATTTCCCTGTGAAGATGTGCCTGGTGGGGGTTTCTGAGTTAATCCAATTGAACTGAAGTGATGTGTATGGGAATTGGAACTGAGAATGCTATGGTTTGGTAATGATAATGATGTTGATGCTGCTGTGGTGTTGTAGAATGCAGGGATGGAGTTGGAAATATGTTAATAGAGGATATGAGTAGATGTATGTTAAGATTGTGGAGATGATAATGATATTGAGTTGGAAGTGTCAAGATAATGATATTACAATGGCAGTTTAGTTGTGTTGGTGGTTTGAGTGATGGTTGTTTGTGTGTTGAAGTTGCAGGGGATGTGAGTGACCTGTTAAGGTTGTGGAATACAGGTTGGTGTTGTAGATGGATCTGAGTTGGGTAAGGTTGAAGTACATAGAGTTGGGTTACAATGAATGGATGGAGGAACTATAACTGAAATAGTGTTATGTAGAGTTGCAGTTGGAACAACCTAGGAATCAGTTGTAACTCTTGGTATTTGAATGTGTAGATAAAAGCTGAAGTTGGTTGTAATTTGATGTCGTGGTGGCCTTAGTGAAAGTCTGCGATTGCAAATCAAGGTAAACTAATTTATAATTGTAAATAAAGTTCAAAGTTATTTAAGAATGAATGTGTGATTTTAGTTGGATAGATTTGAAATGTTAATGAAGTAGAATTGAAAGAATGCTTGTAATAGAATTTTGGATTTAGGGTGATGCACCATTACAGGGCAGTTCAGCTTCTGGCATGTGCAAGGGCCTTAGTTTGTTTAACCTGAATCAGTCTTGTGTCTGAGTTGGCTCAGCGATTTCCCTGACTTGATCTGAGTTGGACCATTGACCTGATTTGACTCAGTGAACCTTGACTGAGTTAGTTCCTTTGACCAGGACCTTGACTTGACTATGGACGTTGACTGTTACTTGAACTTGACCGTCACTTTGACCGTTAGTGACCGTTAGTTGTTTCTAATGGACCAGGCCTTAGATTGATGGGCTAGAGAATATGACTTGGGCTTAGAACTTATTTAGTTAATTAGAAGTTTTAGACCATTTATGGTCTGAATTAGACTTTAGTTCTTCTACAAAGTTGTAGATGTTCATAAGACTTAGTTAATGGGCTTAGATCTATTAGTTAGACTTGTATGAGCCTTGTGTAGTTGTGTCAGCCATTTTGGCTAGATTCTTAGAGTGCTTCTTTGATTAACAGTTAGTATTAACAACGACCAATTCAAAGGACGAACCAGTGGATCGTGGATCTCGAGGTAGATGTGGCTTGTATTCAAAAAGGTGTGGGATTGCATTTGACAGTTTTGTAATCATTATTGTTGTTTTTATAAAAGTTTATGCTTTACAAACTCATGCATTGTCTAGTTGTGCATTCCATGCTTTATTTAAATTGCATTTCGATTATTCTGTTAATTCTGTGAATCTCCATGATTTGGAAAGGACTTGTAATGTGTTGTCAATATGAATTGTTATGGGAAATGAGAATTTCCGCTTGTGGTATATAGGATACGCTCCTTCACATTTATACCTACTTTAATTCAGCTTTTATTGTTTAGAGTACTAGTCACCATGGTCTTGCTGGCGTCCATAGCTATTAGTTGTGAATTGCAGGGTAGGGATTCACAACCATATTATACATTGTTTGACGAAGGAGTTTGTTCCATATACAAGTATGATTATTTCAGTGACTTAGTCACTGTTTAATGTTTCGGAAAAACATGTAATGTTTTCCAAATCTTGCATATGATTACTTAGAAGTTAAATGTTAATTATTCCCACTTCAGTTTCTGTGACAGATCAGGGTTGCACAGCTAAAGCTTCACGGGTTGACTTCGTTAGTTGATTAACTTCGGTTATATTTATTATGTTGTATATTTTATTTAAAAACCAATTGACTATCATATATATATGTATCATTTGAGATAAGATCTTGTATACATATTTCTGAGCGGGGTTAGTTTTTGGTTAAGTTCTGTATCGCATTTCTTAATTGAATGCTTTGTGCATGTTTTAGATTTTAATCCTTCTTTATTAGTTAATTTATTGGATTAGTCATCTGCTAGCTTAGGGGGCGCTACAGTACAATAGAGTGACAGAACAAATTCTTTGCCTTCGCCCATACTTCTATTAAAAATGTTTCTCTTTCTTTTGTTGTGTTTGTTCTGCGAGTTTCTGGTGGAGGTGGTAATAGTTAAGACTGAGGTTGGTCATTTAGAAAATGATTTAGTTTTCCTTGATCTATCATTCTGAGGATGATTCTATTTATATTTCTGCAATCATTTGTTGAATGTCCATGAAAATGGTGATAAGAAAAAATTTCGTGACTTCTGTGGCTTGGAGGTGGTTCACTCCCCATATTCCATGGTGTTGGTATGTTTTCCATCAAGCTTATAGCTTCCCATATTTTTTCTATATTAGCATTCAGAGGTGGCATTTTGATTTCTTCCCATATTATCTTATGACTTCCCTGTCCTCTATGATAGTTTTTCTTTTGACCCCCATAAGTTTCTTGCTGTTGGTCGAGTCTTTGAATCTTGTTATTTCCACTACGATTGTAGAAATTTCTTTCTCTTTCGAATTTTTCTTGATCCCGACTTCCCATAGCTACCAGCTTCTGTTGATTATCACCCTTCATCTTTTCTTGTTGTACTTGCGAAGTGCTTGCCACTGTGTTTATCAATTTAGGAAATAAACTTGCATTCTCTATATTTGAACTTGTGTTCGCAATTGGGTATGATTCCATCTCATTTTGTTTTCCCTCCAGAGCAATATACTCTTCTTGAAGCTCTCGCAACTTAGTCATTGTGATTGTATTCTTAATTCTGAAAACTTGAATATACAGCAAATTGGTTGCGAACATTGCGTTAATGAATGATAGAATAAGGTATCTCTCATCCACACGGCCAGCCATTTTGCTACATATTGTCTTCCACCTTACAGTTAGATGCTTCAAACTTTCGCCAATTCTTTGTTTTAAACCAAATACATCTTTAATTCCAGGTCATGAGGAATTGTTAGTTATATACGCCCCTAAGAACGTAGTCTGCAAATGGTTGAAATATGTTATAATATTCCTTGGTAAACCTTCGAACCAGTTTAATGCCTCTCCCGTTAGACTTGATGCGAAATACTTGCACAACACATCATCATGGTTTTCCCATTGTATCAAGTCGGGTGAATGATATTGTGAGATAGATTCATCTATGGAATTAGGCAAATCATCCACACAATCATCCGCATGGTCATCTATATGTTCAGTCTGGGACAAAGAGTCACTACAAGATTGATCATCGTCATCATCAAATAATTTGTGGCATTCCAAAATTCTCAATCTTTTTTCCAAACTAAGTGGTGTGTATTTGTAATACTTCTCATATATCATTAGAGGCCATTCTTCACTTACCTCATGTGGAGCAAAAACTCCATACCGTTGCCTATGCTTATATTCACCAAGCGTCATCTCAGATGAGGTTGCTTGATAATTTGAATTTCTACGCTTATATTCCGCCAGTGTCATCTTAGGTGACGTCTCCTCAGAAGAAGTCATCATGCTCAAAAAGTACCTGAAAACAAATACAAAAAGAAATGCATAAAGAGAAAAAAATAAAGTCTAAAATGAAATGAAAATACTGTACAAAATAAATATAAAAATTAATCTAAAAACAAGTCCGTGTCGGCGGCGCCAAAAATTGATGATTTCTCAATAATGTTGTAGTAATAATAGGTTCGTTGAGACTTGTGAAAGCTATAGATTTTAGACTCATAAAACTTAAAAATAAAGAAAACTTAATGCAAAAAGTGATTTCAAGATTTAAAAATAGACCAAGGCTCCGGATTCCACTATTCCTCCTAATTGATTGGTTTATAATGATATTTCAAGAATTATTATTAAGCTCTTTTTCTTATTAATTCACTATTAATCTATAAGGTTTCCAAACATTAAGTTGTAATCCCTAAGCATGAATTATCAAAGAATTGATTCTAAGCATAACACATCGAATTGATTCACAACTAATTAAGAAAACCAATTATATTTTTATGTTGATCTTAGTGAATTAAATAAAATAAATAATTAAAGAAATTGTAAAAGAAATTACCAATCAAGCATGATTGAATAGTTTCCTCTGTTGCCTCAGTCACTGGGTAATTTAGCCGCTCATCATGTTGAAAATCCTCTCAAAGAATTTATTTATGCTCAAAAATGGTTTACAAATGTTGAATAAGGGAGAAATAATGAAAAACCGGGTTTGTAACACTTATTTCTGTTACAAACCGAACTGTTACAGAGAAAGATAAATAATAAGCGTCACAGACACTGTAGCGATACAACTCTCTTCAAAAAGTGTCGTTTCCACTGAAGCAAATACGACAGTAGGGTGTGCGTCTTATGTTCTTCGTGTTCTTCACATCAGCAGAAATGGTGGTTTCCTGTCACTTGATTTTCTCGCTCTGTAATGTGCTCTGAACTCTCCCAAACTCTCCATAGGTCCAAACAGAATTTCCCGGAGAACTCCCAGAGAAAAATAAACCCGAGATTTAAATTTTCTTCAAATTTTTCATTCCAGCCAAACTTCAACGATTCCGACACCTATACCAATCCTGTAAGGCAGATTAGAACATACCCATTTAGTTTCAGCAATTGAATCTCAGTGGAACACATCCAACTCTTCAACCCTAATTCCTGCAGGTGACTACAATAATTTTTGCCGATTAACCAGCCAGTTGTAGGAGAATCAAAAACCCATATCATCTCTGTTTATCCTATATTATTCCAATCAATTTCAGGGCTTTAATCGCATTAAAACTGGTCCAAATCATGAAACCTAATTCTGCCGGAGTAAACCTTGATTTTTCCCGCCAAAAACAGAATTCAAATGGGGAAGATGATGGTCTCCCCTTAACAAAGATGGGGTGAGAATAGCGGTGGGGGTGTAAATAGCGAACAAGGTGCCTCTTAGCAACTGGGCACCCCTTAGTAATTGAGGTGCCCCTTAAACGACATTGAGAGTATAATAACACGTGTCCTCCGGGGATGCCTTTAGCAGTTTTTCGAGCCGATTCTTCCAAAAACGTTTATTCCTAAAAATACCTACACACAAGCTTATTACTGATAAAATGAGTCCCAGCTAATGTATTTATGGGTGAAAATGCGTCGCACTTTCGTTCTCATAAATAGTTTTGTCACTAAAATTGACAATGGGGGAGATTGTTAGATCATTGCTCGGTCGAACTCGCATGCGTTGCTATATCAAGCATGTTTGTCAATATTAGTGATCAAAACTATACGTCTTTATTTCTAGTTTACTTATGACTAAGTCTCGGTCTAGGATAGTTAAGTATAGTTGAGCTCCAGACTCCATGGAGATTATCTTATGAAGACGAAGAACTACTCAAGGAACCAATGGAACTTGATCCGAACAAAAAGGTATGTGGAGACTTGAACTTATCTAGCACTCAAAAGTATATCTATCACCTACTCTTGAGACAACAGTCGTATAAGTATGATAGTTTTCATACATACACATTTGCTATTTCGAGCCGATTTTACTCGCCTATCTTTTTCTCGAAATACGTGTTGGTAAGATTTCGCTTTAACCACTTTTCATCTTTACCCATGATGAAAGTCATGATGACGTTTCAATCTTGAAAATAGATTGATGACGATAGTCGATTCTTATGTCTAACGATTATTATAACATTATAGACGAATGTTTCAATGATTGAAATGTAGAGTTGAGATTACATAACCACCTATGGATATGATCATATATAGTGTGTTCTCACATTAGTGTATAAGTCCATGCAACGGAAACCAAGTGCATACATATGTGCGCATGCAGTATTGGTGAAGGAGACAGAATGGATATGCGTACTGGCGGAATTTCTTGAACCGAGAATTTCTGATGAGTTTGTAGTTTGCAAACTAGTAAACCAACCACCTTAGGTACGCGTACCCGTACGTGTACCCACAAAAGTTTTCAACCAAAAAATTCTGCTGAGTTTGTGAACTCAAATCCGGTAGCTAAGGTAGGCATACCCGTACGCGTACCCAAGATGGTTATATTTTCTCAAATCGGTTAGCTCATGAACTTAAAACAATAAATCAATAAGGAATGCAATCTTTGCAAACCGTGGCTATATTGTTCATAAATTGATTCGAGTAAATTAAACCGATTTTGTTTCGATTATGTCTATGTATAAAGATCTAAGAAATTGAACAACTCTTGAACTAGTTCTTATGAGTCATTTGAACTAGTTGTGAAGAAGATGAATATGGTTGATATGAAAGTGCTCATATGGATAACCATTGGTTAACTATTTGTGAACCAACTAAGTGTACACGTTTTGATATGGTTACTCAAACCTAGATGAATACATTTCATTTGTGTATGTGACAAGCTAAGTTTCGATCTAACGGTTGAAAGATATTATCTTGGATAAATCAGGTTTTTCATCTAACTGTGAATATTGAATGCTTTGTTACCAAGGTAACTTAGACTGCAAACCCTGATTTGAAAACTATATAAAGGAGACGTCTAGCAACTGGAAAAACTAATCTCTACACCTCTGTGTAATACTATTTGGTTTGCTAGAGTCGATTCTCCTTTAACCATAGGTTACTTCTCGAGACCCTGTTGGTTAACGACTTAAATAATTCATTGGGATTGTGAAGCCAGACGAAACTACTTCTCTTGTAGTTTAGCGATCTGATCTTGCCATTTTCTATCATATGAGTTCAATTGAATAATTGGATTGAGATTATATCTCCGATAGGGCAAGATAAAAAGAAATCAAAAACATCTTCGTCTCATCGTTTGTGATTCCACAATATCTAGTTTCGCTACCATACGATTTAGTTTATTGTGAGGTGATCAATAATTCTAGGCTATTCATCGGGAATATAAGTCTGGGTTATTGATTAGTTCCTTTTCACCTTGATTTTATCAAAAGACGGAACAAAACTCGTAGGTTTATCTGTGGGAGACAGATTTATCTATTATCGTAGACTTTTCTGCGTGATACATATTTGTTTATTAAAGTCTTCTTCAATGGGTCGTAGCAACTCTTGGTTTTGGGTGAGATCAGCTAAGGGAATCAAGTGCATAATATCCTGATGGGATCAGAGACGTAAGGAGCGCAACTGTACCTTGAATTAGTATGATATTAATTAGAGTTCAACTACAGTCCAGAGCAAAGTTAGTTTGTAGTAGGCTAGCATCTGTAGCGGTTTAATATAGTATGGTGTTCAATCTGGACTAGGTCCCGGGGTTTTTCTGCATTTGCGGTTTCCTCATTAACAAAATTTCTGGTGTCTGTGGTATTTCTATTCTGCATTATATTTTGTTATATAATTGAAATATCACAGGTTGTGCGTTGTATCGATCAGTTGTGAAATCCAACCTTTGGTTGTTGATTGGAAATTGACTAATCCTTGGATATTGATCTTTGGTACCATCCAAGTTTATATCTCTTGTATTTGATAAAGACTCGCAGATTTCTATTTGATTGAGTATATATCAAATTGAGAGATAGAGATATTAACTCCTTGATATACTTTCTGTTAAGATTGAGTCTGACTGTCTAGTTGATTCTCTCAAAAGTATATTCGAGTTAGTCCATACAGATTGCTAATAGAAATATTAGTTGAGGTTGTTAGACCCCGTATCAAGGAGTTAATATATCTATCTCTTGATTTGATCTATACTCAAACAAATAGAAATCTGTGAGTCTTTATCAAATACAAGAGATATAAACTTGGATGGTATGAAAGACCAATATCCAAGGATCAATCAATTTCCAATAAACAATCAAAGGTTAGATTTCACAATTGATCTATACAACACACAACCTCTGATATTTCAATTATATAACAAAATATAATGTGGAATATGTAGTATCAGAATATCGCCACAACAATATTCTTATGAAATTATTAACAACATTTCTGTGAGTTCTTCAACAACACACTGCGAGCGTCGCAGAATAATTCAAAGAATGACATAATAAACAACGACAATATAAAACACGAGAAAGATGTGAATATTTTGTAGTTGGAAAGAATGCTCGCGAGAACAAGGCGGGAGATCGCGAAAACAAGGAAGGAAATAAAGATTTTGTAGTTGTAGAGAAATCCTGCGAGAACGTAGCTGAGCCTGCGAGAACATAACAAGAGATCCTAAAATATGGGGAATATGAGTTGCATGTGAGCTTTCATCCACTATGTAAACACCTATATAAATAGAAGAGCAAGAGAGAGAAAGGGGGAGAGACAATTTTAGTAAGAGAGAGAGAGATATATATTTTTAGAGAGAGAATGTATTTTTCTTTATCATCTTCTTCCCCAAAAATTAGATCTAGAACTTCATTAATGGAGATTATCAATGTAAATTAAATGTAAATTTAAACAATCATAGTGAAGAATCATGGATGTATATCAAATTGATCGAACCATGTAAAAATCTGTGTGTCCATTTTCAATTTTAGTATTTTAATCATCATTTTCATATCAAATGAGTTTATATCAAGAAATTATTATCAAGATATTATAAGGGGTGTGTTGTAGGAATTACTGCAACTACATTTGGGCGCTAGAAACACTACCTGCTATTTGATAGATTGAAGAAGATTCAAAGAAATTAGTTACGGTCGATGATGAGTTCAACTGGATCTATAAGCTACCCAGGCGAAAACAGAAATTCCAATGAGAGAACAACGACAAACATCATGAGTTCATAACATCAGAGATTTAGAAGCATTCATAGATATTAGTGCCACATCAAAGATTATAGACCAAGAAAATGCAGCAAGGAAGAAATCTAATGAATCTATATCAATTAATTGTTCAAACAAGACAAATTCTCTCTTATCTTATTAAATTATATTTTCATAATATAGATCTGGAAGATTTTGAGTTTTAAACTATTAATCTTTGTTTTTCACAAAAATTGCTGTTTAGTTGATATTTTGAATTAACAAGAGTTTTGATCATAAATTTACATCCATAAACCGTGAATTTAATCATAATTTTGATCGTATAAACAACTAATGTGAACATAATTTTTGTGATTGAAGTCAAAGATAAAGGAATCAAAAGTTCCAGCGAAATTTCTCTTTTGCGATAAGATGCATCCACCAACTTATCAATACATAACGTCAGCGAATAAATGGATTAAACCAATACCAACATTTTAACAGAAAATTAAGATTCCAACGGAGGAGAAAGCACAAAGGACAAATACAGCACAGTGGATAAAGGAAGAAGACTAATGATTTATTCACCAAGTACTTCATCAACAATCGCGAAGAAATCAAATGAAGTTACACCAACAAATAATTCTACAGGACAAAATCTCTTCTATTTTCTAATTTTATATTCAAAAATTACGTTCTTAAAAAAAAAAAAAAATTACAGATAACTTATGAATTTTTTTAGGCCATGCGAATTTCAATTTTTTTAGATTGTGCGAATTCTCAAATTTCGGAGCATCAAAAAATTTCATACTTTATAAGTTATGCGATTTTAAAAAGGGATAATTTGAGTTTAGTACTTAGGTTTTGACCAACACTAGGCTTTGGTCTAACATTTGTCCAACGTTAGGGCTTGGTACCTGGATTGGACGTTGACTCGTGTTGCCTAGGTTAAACCTTAACTTCCGTTGGGTAATAATTAAAAAAATTATATAAAATATAGTTATTAAAAGAATTTACTATTATATCCTTCACTTTTCTTAATATTTCCAAAATTATTAAAGTAAATAACGAAGAGAGTTTATCCTTTTCTTATTCTCTTCCGTCTCCAAACCTTCACCACCACCGCTTCTATATCTCCATCTATCTCTCCGGTCACCAACATAATCAAATCCGACTGTATTTGTTTGTTTATTTTTCTTACCAACCCATTTCTCTTCCTTGATATTACTAAAATCACCCCCTTTTCCTGTATTCATTCAAGGTTCTCAAGAACAAACCATAAATTCTACCGAAACACCAATTCAACACTTTAGAGTCAATCCCATCTATACTTTCAACCTAATTCGTTCCATCTCCTGGGGGAAATATAAAACGCAAGGGTGTTGTTCGAACAAGCGCATGTTAGAAGGAATGTTGTTTGTTGGACGTCTTTGATTAATGGGTATGGAAACAAAGGTAATTTAAATGAGATGTTTATGTTGCTTTTGCAAATTCTTTGAAGAGGTGAAATTGTTATCATATTTATAGGGAAGAACAACGATTGATGCCGGTGATTTGAGAGGTTGATGGAGGAGATTTATGGTGATTATAAGCTTTAACAGGAGGATGAACATCAATTTTGCATAAATTTTTGGTTCTAATCTAGTTATGAGAAAATGGTGAAATTAGGGTTCTTATACAGAAAGGAGTAATGGGATGTCGTTCATGGTGTAAAATTGTTTCAGGGAAAGAAATCAAGATTTAATTTAGGTTTTTGGGAAAGATTGAAATTGAATGAGTTATAATAGTAGGATTCAGTTAAATGAATAATTTTATGGAGATTGAAAAGATGATTGAGAGCACGAGGAGGATATCAATCATTGGGTTTGTAGCAATTTCAAATTCTAACCCAGGGGAGAGTTTGTGCTCGAATTGCAGAAGAAGAATAAAGATGAGCTGAGATGGTGATTTAGGGTTTTTTTTTCTGTAAAGATGTAGGAGATGAAGCTCGGAGTTCAAATATGGTTTGAATCGATGGTTCAATTGAAGGCAATGGTGGAATTTTCTATTATGGGTTTTGTATAAAATTGATGTTGGTTGTGATTAAAACAACAACGACAATAGTTTAAGGGGTTTATTTGTGGTCTGATATTGATGTTCTTCAGATCTATGGCTTTTTCAAGCTTTTGTTTTTTTTTTATTATTATCAACTTTAAAAACTTCTCCGGGGTTCCGGAAGAACAGAAGAAGATAAAACAAATAACGAATGAAGTTGAGCTACTACCATTGATTAAAGATGGTATTCTTGTGGCCAATAGTTGTATGTTCTTGTGGCCGGTAGTTGGGTGGGGAAGAAACAGATGAACAGAGCGGGGTACACTTGTAAACTCATAATTTTATGCTATTTTTAATTTATTAAATTAACTAAAGTCTGGTCCTAAATAGTCAGTGTAGGTCAACATCCAGTCCAGGTACCAAACACTAACGTTGGACAAATGTTAGGCCAAAGCCTAATGTTGGTCAAAACCCGAGTACTAAACACCAATTATCCCTTTTAAAAATAAAATAAAATTGATGATTATCCTTGTTTTCAATTTTATGAAGTAGACATAAAACTTGCATTACTCATGGTGATTGCTCGCAGGGAATGAACTCTCACAAGAAAAAAAGATAAAATTGCATGGCTAGAAAAGAAAATAGAAAGGGACAAAGAGAAAGCTTATACAAAGGAAAACTAAAAAGAATAAGTCATGTGAATCTCGCCACTCTTTCACAAGTTGAAGACAGTACAGTTGGTCAAACCAGAAGCGTACAAGTTTAAGGTCGCAGGATCGATTCTTCCTAATTGCGATATTTTCGCATATTTTTGATGAAATACCAAGGACAAATAAAATAAAAAGTAATAAGTGTTATGCGAAGATATCACAAAGAAATATTAGAACAGATGGTTCAAGGTTCAAAGAACAAACAAGAGGTCACGGGTTCGAATTCGCAGAGACTCATATTTTTCATTTTCTTCTCATTTTCATTGGCGAGTAAAAGAATAAGGAAAAAAGTTATGCGTTAATTTCGCAGAGAGGTTCTTGAAAAGATGGTCCAAAGAACAGTATGGGAAATTGTAGTCACATGTTCGAATCTGCATGCGGGCATAATTTTCTTCTTTTTACAGAGGGTAAAAAAATAGATAATCTCTCAGAATTGTTTCATTATTTCACAAGCAAGAGGCAGCACAGTTGGTGATCTACGAAGTTAATGAGTTCAAGTCCCAACACATGCATATTTTTTCGCGAAATCCTTGATAATTTCGCAGGTATATTTCACACAGAAGAGAGTTCATGATAATTTCACAGAGAAATCTCGCAAGCAAGAGAACTAGCACAATTGGTTGGGAGGCATGAATGCAGGCAGCAGATCGCGGGATCAATTCTTGCTTCTCGCAAGTTTATTTTTGATATGCGAAATTTCTACATAATTGTCTCTTGAACAGTTAAACTTTGATTACTTCGCAAGATCTTTGATTAATTCGCAAGAGAGGGCTAGCACAGTTGGTTTGTTGCGAGAAAATGCAAGAGGCAAATCAAGGGTTCAAGTCTCATCTCTCACTCTTCTTTTTTCTGCGAGACGTTCAAACAACTCACATCAGAGCTAAGTACCCTTTCCTAAAACATTTTATTTACCGCAAATAAAAGATTTTTGATTTAATTTACAAAAAGTGATACAATCGTAAGATTTCAAAATGTGAAATTATCGCAAACATTTAAAGATTTAAAAAAAATTCAAAGATTTCAAAGATTACAGAAAGAAAAATTATCGCAAAGATTTCTAAGATTTCAAAAAAAATAAAATAAAAAATGATTTGATTTACAAAGAGCGATACAATCGCAGAATTACAAATATTTTACAACAATAAAGATTCCAAAATTACAGAAAACCGAGAAAATTCAATTTATATATTTACAATCGCAAGATTTCAAAGAAGATTTCAAAGATTTCTCTAGAATATTTCTTTTACAGAAACAGATTTCTGATTTAACAACGCGATACAATCGCAAGGTTTCAAAGAAGATTTCTAAGATTTCAAAAGATTTTAAAAAATATTTACTTCAAATATGATGTTACGAGAATGAAAGAAGTAGCAGAAATAAAAATGATTGAAAGAATTGACAGAAATGAAAGAATAAAGAAACGCGAAAATATCATGAGAAACGCGAATAAAATTTCGCAAAGACAAAAGAATGGGACGAACCTTTATGGCGTACACCCTAGTTCGCGGATACAATTTCTCAATAGGCAAATGTAAGACCTAAAGTAAGTACTATATAAGGGATAAGGTTATACCGCTGCTGGAACCTGAGTCATGGAGATCTGGGGTCCATCTCTTTGAGATACCTATCCAGGAGAGGTACCTTGGATTTCCAACTATATAAGGTTATACCCTGGTTGGACGACCGAGGGTCTCTTCTAAGGGGTGAAGAGTATGACCAAGGCGCCGAGGTACATGGTTGAGCCAAGAGTGCCCGGGACGGACGAACCTACCCTGGACATTTTTGTCAAGTCTTGGATATGATGCACTCGGCCCGAAGAAAACCCCACTTAGGATGCAGTCTTGTAACTATAAGCCATATAGGCATAAAGGACAAGAGGCTGCGAAAACAACTGGTTGTTGGTAAATCCGAATGGGAGGAGCTAGTCTTGTATGGCCGATGTGCCCTCCTTGAAGGGGCAACCAGGGGGAGATAAGGGCGGCACCCTCCACTAGGGAGCTGATAAGTGTCTTAAGAAGGCAATGCCATGGGGCTTTATGATCGCAAGAATATTTAGGCCTGTCATATTGTCGCGTGACAAATATTATACAGAGAAAAAAATCCATGAGAAAAAGATAAGATGAGATCAATGGGTTTTTACATAAAAGTGTAAAGACGTCCTGCGATTTCATCGCAAGACGGCAATGTCATGGGGCTTTGTTCTCGTAAGAAAACTCAGGCCTGTCATATTGTCGCAGAAAAATTGACAAAACAAGGATAAGGCAAGATCAATGGGTTTTTGCATATAAATGTAAGAACATCCTACGATTTTGGCGCAAAAAGAAAAATTGGAAAAATAAGACCTTTAATTAGGAAGGCAAAATAAGACCAATAGAATAATCTCAAACATTAACTATTTTCTTTTAAGAATGCAGGAAAGATTTGTTCATCGCAAGAGAGATAGCAAGTACTATTTAGAATCTCTCAGAAATACTATTCAGAATCTCTCAGAAGTACTATTCATAATCTCTCAGAAGTACTATTCATAATTTCTCAGAAGTATTGTTCAGAATCTCTCAGAAGGATTATTTGCATTTTCGCAGCACTATTCATAATTTCGCGGCATTATTTCAGGAGCACTATTCATAAATTCGCAGATTATTTAGTATCTCGCAGACTTATTCAGAATCTCGCAGACACATTCAGAATCTCGCAGGAGATGTGATTATTTCGCAGAATGTGATTATTTTCTTAAAGAGATTATTGCATGAGGCAGAGGCAAGATAAAAGTAAAGAAATAATTCGCTCATTCAACATTTTCTCAAGGATTCTACCTTCAAAGATAAAGAATAGAGGCAACTATGGATTACCAAGAAAACATTTTATGTTCTTTATCTTCTCGGCAAGAACCATTTCCAAAATGGAGAAGAATTCTCACCAAAAATGAAGTAATAATTTCGCATGAATAGAGGCAATACTTATGATTTTCATTCAAGGATGGATATTTCTTATATTTTGAGGATTGAGTACTTCTTATATTTCTTCAAGGATACTTCATACTTCGCATATTTCAAGAGTTGATACTTCTAATTTACTTCGCAAAGATCCGGAACTTCACAAAAGAATAGAGGCAAGTACGTACTTTTCAAGTCCAGTATTCTTTCGCTCGTTCCTTCATCAACAAAGATCAAAGAATACTACAACAATTGATTTTTCCTTAAAGATCGCTCTTCAAGCAATATTCAAGGAAAAAGAGGCAAGATGTAGGATCAGAATATCGCCACAACAATATTCTTACGAAATTATTAACAACATTTCTGTGAGTTCTTCAACAACACACTGCGAGCGTCGCAGAATAATTCAAAGAATGACATAATAAACAACGACAATATAAAACACGAGAAAGATGTGAAGATTTTGTAGTTGGAAAGAATGCTCGCGAGAACAAGGCGGGAGATCGTGAGAACAAGGAAGGAAATGAAGATTTTGTAGTTGTAGAGAAATCCTGCGAGAACGTAGCTGAGCCTGCGAGAACATAGCAAGAGATCCTAAAATATGGGGAATATGAGTTGCATGTGAGCTATCATCCAATATGTAAACACCTATATAAAGAGAAGAGCAAGAGAGAGAAAGGGGGAGAGACAATTTTAGTAAGAGAGAGAGAGATATATATTTTTAGAGAGAGAATGTATTTTTCTTTATCATCTTCTTCCCCAAAAATTAGATCTAGAACTTCATTAATGGAGATTATCAATGTAAATTAAACATAAATTTAAACAATCATAGTAAAGAATCATGGATGTAGATCAAATTTATCGAACCATGTAAAAATCTGTGTGTCCATTTCCAATGAGTTTAGATCAAGAAATTATTATCAAGATATTATAAGGGGTGTGTTGTAGGAATTCCCGCAACTACAAAATAAAAATAACACAGACACAAGAAATTTTGTTAACGAGGAAACCGCAAATGCAGAAAAACCCTGGGACCTAGTATAGATTGAACACCACACTGTATTAAGTCGCTATAGACACTATCCTACTACAAACTAACTTCGGCCTGGACTGTAGTTGAACCCTAATCAATATCACACTGATTCAAGGTACAGTTGCGCTCCTTATTTCTATGATCCCAGCAGGATACTACGCACTTGATTCCCTTAGCTGATCTCACCCATAACCAAGAGTTTCTACGACCCAAAGTCGAAGAATTTTATAAACAAATATGTATCACATAGAAAAGTATATAGGATTGAATAAATCTATCTCCCACAGAAATACCCAAGAGTTTTTGTTCCATCTTTTGATAAAATCAAGGTGAACATGAACTAATTGATAACCCGGACTTATATTCCCGAAGAACAGCCTAGAATTATCAATCACCTCACAATAATCTAAATCGTATGGTAGCGAAACTAGGTATTGCGGAATCACAAACGATGAGACGAAGATGTTTGTGATTTCTTTTTATCTTTCCCTATCAGATATATAATATCAAGCCAATTATTCAATTGAACTCGTATGATAGAAAATGGCAAGATCAGATCGCTCATCTACAAGAGAAGTAGTTTCATCTGGCTTCACAATCCCAATGAAGTCTTTAAGTCGTTAACAGACAGGGTCTCGAGAAGAAACCTACGGTTAAAGGCGAATCGACTCTAGAAAACCAACTAGTATTACACATAAGGTGTAGGGATTAGTTTTTCCAGTTGCTAGACGTCTTTATATTATTTTCAATTCAGGGTTTGGAATCTAAGTTACCTTGGTAACAAAGCATTCAATATTCACCGTTAGATGAAAAACCTGATTTATCCAAGCTAATATCTTTCAACCGTTAGATCGAAACTTAGCTTGTCACACACACAAATGAAATGTATTTTATTTAGGTTTGGGTAACCATACCTAAACATGTACATTTGGTTGGTTCAAAAATAATTAACCAATGGTTAGCCGTATGAGCACTTTCATATTAACCGTATTCATCTTTCTCATAACTAGTTCAAATGACTCATAAGAACTAGTTGAAGAATTGTTCAATTACTTATATCTTTATGCATAGACGCAATTGAAAAAAAAAATCGGTTTGATTCAGTCAAATCAATTCATGAACTATATATCCACGATTTGCGAAGATTGCATTCCTTATTGATTTATTGTTTAAGTTCATAAACTTCCGATTTGAGAGATATAACCAACTTGGGTGCGCGTATGGGTACGTGTACCATAGTTATCGGATTTGAGTTTACAAACTCAGCAGAAATTTTAGGTTCGAAAACTTCCATGGGTACATGTACCTAAGGTGACTGGTTTACTAGTTTGCAAACTTACAAACTCAGGAGAAATTTTTGGGTCGAAAACTTCCGCTGGTACTGCATACGGGTACGCATACCCAACCTCTCTTCTTCACCAATACCGCATGCACACACTTGGTTTCCGGCACATATATTTATACACTAATGTGTGAACATACTATATATGCTTATATCCATAGTTGGTTACGTAATCTCAACTCTACATTTCAATCATTGAAACATTCTTCTATAATGTTATAACAATCGTTATTCACGACTATCTTCATCAAAGCTATTTTCAAGATTGAAATGTCATCATGACTTTCGTCATGGGTAAAGATGAATTTGGTTAAAATGAAAGCTTACTAACACATATTTCGAGAAAAAGATAGGTGAGCAAACTCGGCTCGAAATAGCAAATGTGTATGTATGAAAACTATCATACCTATATGACTTTTGTCTCAAAAGTAGGAGATAAAGTAGATAGACTTTTGAGTGACAGATGATTTCAAGTATCCACATACCTTTTGGTCGGATGAAGTTCCACTGGTTCCTCGAGTAGTTATTCATCTTCGTAAGATAACTGCCATGGAGTCTGGAGACCAACTATACTTAACTATCTTAGACCGAGACTTAGTCATAAGTAAAATAGAAATCAATACATATATTTTGATCACTAATTTTGACAAACATGATTGAGATAGAAACGCATGCGAGTTCGACCGAGAAATGCTCTAAGAGTTCTGATATCGTGATCGCTAACATACGCCCCCACGGACTTCTAGTCACGTAGGTTATGCAGATGCATAAAAACATCCCCAACGTACTTATGATCCAGAACAGAGACATCTATGTCTCTCGTAAGTACAACTTATCTCTAATTGAGATCAATGACTGACTCCTAGTACATCATCGTGAGATACACTGGACATGTCTACTCTAGGCTTCGACTCGACTTATTGAGGCTTATTAAATAATTCTTAGTATATCTCCGCGAGATACACTGGTTATTTTTCCTTAGTATATTTCGAAAGATTCCTTATACATCCCCGCGAAATACACTGATCATTTCGGCCCCACTATATAAACACAATAGTAATTGACTCCTAGCATATCTCTACAAGATATGCTCTTCGAAATGGGTGATCCAAAGTCTCGTTTATTAGGCATTCAAGCCTCCTTATTTGTATCAAACATATCCCGGCTAACTCTGAGAGAATTAATCTCATGAGATAAGCCTCGACCGACATCAAGTTGATCCAAGCAGAACCAGCGGGCACAAGTCTTACATAGGGTTGAAGCCCATTTTTTCAGCGTCTCAAACACACTTACGACTAGTAAATTGAGTATGAACCGTGCATGTTTATCCAAAAACATGGATAAACCCCTTTGAGGTCTCTAATCTCAATAATGCGGGAAATAATACGGCCTCCACGTGACTTGTGTGATCGTACATGAAGGTGTATGTGTGTGGGGGGGGTGGGGTGGGGGGGGGGTTGATCCCAATCTTAGTTCCTCTCCAACTCTACGCGCGATATCTGAGGCATTCCTTGCCTTTTCACTTGAATCATCCTAGTCACAGTCACAAATCAAGAGAATATTTTTCTATCTCGGCCAACTTGGATATAAAGAATATTTTTTTCTCTCAACACCTCACCACAAAGGCTGACTTAACCACACACAATTGGGGGGATATCAATTAGTTAAGGTTTTGGTCTGGCGGTCTATGACAAGTGTGAGAAGTACCCGGGTTATATCTAGGCATAAAAGAGAGTAAAAAAAGTGAATAAAGTGATAAGTTCATCCTAGTTTATTTCTATCTATTCCTGCAGAGATGGGAAAAGTGCTTCACACCACAAGTAATTCATATTTTCACCGACCTGAGATTAGAGCATTCAACTATAAATAGTCTTATATTTCTCAAAGATAAGAACACAACTTTCTCGTAAACTCTCAGAGCTATTATTCAATTATCTGATCTCTCTCTCTTCATATGCTTCCCTCTCTAAGACCGGCCCTAGACGTCCTTCCCTGTGACTAAAGCAGTATTTGAACGGCCACTGTGCGTGGCGAAGATTGTTCTTTCTAAACCTCTCGTACTCACTTTCAACACCCTATAATCCCAATTTTAGCCTATCACTGATTTTAGGTAAATACAATACTGAAGATCAATAATAACTATCAAGTATCAATCCTAGGAGTGTTATCGTAGATGTAGATCATTACTGCCGAACCACATTAATTATTTTGTTATCTTTCTTCATCCATGATTAAAATATTCATCATATTTAAAGTAACACCACAATACCTTCAAAGTAGTTTAAAGTAAATGGAAACCCGCTGATTAACTATAGCTCAAAATATAAAAGGCATAACTTGTGTCTATGCGCTTCGAGAAATATAACTATCCCTAACCCGTCACCTCACGTCAATCCCACGAGACTATTTTCCATTCTCAATCGATCACGTCAAAATTTAAATGTAAGATCCCAAATATATTAGCTTGAGTTACAAGGCTTTCAACCGAATTATGTTTGCCTCTGAAAATAGTACGAAAGTTGCATTCATTCCATATGGAGTCCAACATATCACGGCAAGAATTAAGTTCCAAATGTTACGGAAGTCCTTATCTACCTCAAAGTTATTCCAACAAAGAATCATATGGAAAAAAAGGACTGTTTTTGGGCATACCAAAAAATTACTGGACATATATTTTGTCTAGGTTCGGCTCACAACTTGTGAGCCGAACAACCTTGAGTATGCCCGGTAATTTTTTGGTATACTTAAAAACATGTCTCAAAAAAAGATCTTGGCATGACAAAGTTCCATTTTAGCACGTTTAGGAAGTCAAGTGTGGTTGATTATTCACTGGGCTCGTTTTCTACCGTATCGGCCCATTACATAGACAAGTCAGCCCAGCCATGGTTGATGTCCGCTTTGTTCTAAGTTTCGGAGAAATCTAGAGAAAAGGAATTAAGATACTACTTACCTGTTACCCCAACCAAACTTAAGTTTTATTTATTCCTTTAATGAAACATTTGAAATACAAAATAAACAAAAAGTTTCTGCTTAACTTTTCAAGGATCTGAAACGAAGCTTATTATGAAATCCAAATTTATTTATCAATTGAAATGAAAATAGTAAAGCTGCATAATCCACCATGTAGGCCGATGCATGAGAAATCGCATCAACAACACCCTATATTCAATTGTAATAGCAGCAACTCCATCAACTGGTGGTGCACACATTCAGCCACCAAGGTTCTTGATGATCTTTTCAGCACCCTCGATGAAATTCTTAATGATGTCAGCGGCAGGAAGAATTTCGTGCACAAGTCCAACACCTTGTCCTGCGTACATGACCATCTGATCAAGTTCCCCAGCTGTGGTCTGGTTCGCCACTTGTCCTGCAAACCGACGAAGAACCGTTTCCTACACATATATAGAGTCAGTTAACTGTTGTAGTGAAAGTAATTAACTAATAGATTGAACTTAGTATTAAAAAGTACATTTTCATGAATGATAGAGTAACCAATGATAGGTTGATCATCATTGTTTGAGACATCCTGTGGTACTGGTTTCCATTTCTGATGGAAAGGTGTGTTAATAACACGAGTCGGTGCGAACCAGCTGACACGACTGTATAGGTCTGTGTAATCTGTATCAGCTTCAGTATAATGCAGCAGTTGTTGCTTGTAGTAATCATTTGCGTATGATTCAGGTGTAGCTATGAATCTGTACCATCAATACACTCCTGTTACTATATATGTTGTCAATTATGATTGAAACGGGAACACGATTTACTATATTGACTACCTTGTTCCCACACCGATTCCGTTAGCTCCCAGTGCTAAGGCAGCAACAAAACCACGAGCGTCTGCAATTGCTCCAGTAGCAATTACTGTTGTTTTCTTATCACTGATTAGATCAACAATTCTGGGAACCAAAGCAATAACACTAACCTGTATATAAGAACGTTCGACGATTAGAAATGCGTGAGGTTGTATATATAGTGTGTGGGAGACCAAGAGTTTTATACATACACTGCCCCTGATATGTCCCCCAGCTTCAAAGCCCTGTGCCATGATACAATCAACACCTGCGGCAATTGCTTTTTCTGCTTCGGCAACTGAACCTACCTGGTGAACGATCTGGACTCCATTTTTATGTGCTTCATCCACCATTTCTTTGGGATAGTCTCCCCAGTAAACTTGCATGCACGCGAGCTTTTCGTCAAATATGGCCCTGGTGCTATTAGATTGGTCCCATTCCAACAAAATACCAACTCCGAATGGCTTACTTGTGAGTTTCTTCGTAGCCTTTATGGACTTCACTTGCATATCATAATTATTCTGCATTTTAGACAAATTAACAAGTTAATCGTAAATAAATATTCGGAACTATCAATCTATGTTTTGCGGGCATAATCATCTAGAACTACTTTTGCTTCTTCCAAATAACCTGATCGAAACTGTGGAAATTTTCATCCGTTCAATAATGAACAATAACTGTTCTTCGTTTTTCATTTTCCCCCCGAAATTGTAAGTAATCACAATATCAAAACCAAATAGATTTTAATGATAGTAACAACAGAATTTCATAATTAAAATATACATACAGATGCGCCAGCCAAAAAACCAACGGCTCCTGCATTGGCTACAGCTGCAACAAGTTGTGGTCCTGTAACATCGGCTCCCAATGGTGCCAAAACGATACCGTTATCCCACCCTAGAGCGCTAGCTAAACCCATCCTGAATAAGTATGTTGTATGTGCACTAGCTAGATAGTATATATGTAAGAATGAGAAGAGAACGAATAACTAGTTAGCTTGAGAAGGGAAGATGGATCGAAGTGATTTCTAATGACACTTTAGTATACTTATAACACAGTATCATGATCTACTGCTAACAACGTGCAGGTAGTGATGAGTTTTGATAACTAGCGTGCATGATAAACATGTATAGTATTTTTCTAGTATAAAATATATAAAATAATATAAAGTTTTATCGATTTTTTTTCTTCTTTTGATCGGCCACGGTCATATCAACTTGATGTGCATGTCCTCCATATCCACAAAAGAATTCACAAACAGATAGATAACAATTAGCAACAAAATTCAGTTATTAAACACCGGTTTCCTATTTGTAAAATAAGATCAGAAGATGCACATTTTCTTTAATATTTGTACCAATTAGCAACAAAAATTGAGTCCTCAAACTTACTTTCAATGACAATAATGTCATTGACTCGCAGGTAATCAATTAGGTGGATTGTAACATGACAAAATTTTGATGACCAAGTTAAAGAGACGTGCATGCCCTAATCACCTAAACACGTCAGAGCTCGTGAACGTAGCGATCAAGAAAGGTGCCTCCTATCACGACTGAAGGTTTGAACTGTCTTGATAATCGTAAGGCTTCTACTCGAAAAAGATTTGACAATCCGTTAATTTTGCTTCCAACCGGTCTTGATTGTGTACATATCATCTTTCATGTATTGCTCTGGCATATGGGAATTATGAATATCTACCAAGCCATAACAGAAGAAAATGATGCACATTTGGCTCGGATCTTGGGGCTTGGGGGTTCAAATATTAGCTGCAACTTAGATTGTTTTCACAAATCATTAACGTTAACAAGTTTTAGACCCCATGATACATGGAGTCTATGATTGAGTCAAAGGTGTTTCTAAGAATAGCACCAAATGAGTCGGATGAAAAATGTGTTGGTAAGTAAATTACATGGTGTTTTTGGATGATAATGAGTTGTATCTCCTAATTTCTTCTTGCCATCCATGTCATCACCTCTTCTCTTCCCTTCATGCAATGAAATCACTAACAACCAAATTATCCCTTTTTACATCTTCTCCTTACCTCTTCCTATTTTTCCTCCTCCTCCTCCTTAACTTTTCTCTCCTCTTCTTGTTTTCACGACCTCTCCTCATCTTCTCATGGAGGAGAGGGTCCCCTCTTTCCCCGATCTTCAGAAACAAGAAGCAGAAGAACAGCAACAACAAGGACGTCAACCACAACTATCGCCATTTTCACCGTCACCATCACCATCTCCTCAACAACAACGACACCACCAAATATCATCACCCTCGCCAACACCATCTCCATCTCCATCACCACAACAATTACTTCCACCACCACCCGGCCAAGCAGCATTCCCTATCACCACCGGATCAGGACGTACGTACATTGTTCAAGTACCTAAAACTCAGATTTATCGTGTTCCACCGCCGGAGAATGCTTTGATTATCGAACGCCACCTTAAACCTGAAAACCAGGAAAACCCACGTTGCTCATTCTTGTTTTGGTTCTTTATTATCATCGGCATTATACTTGTGGTGTTGGGTGCTATTGTTGCCGTTATATATTTCACTGTTAGACCTCAAGAACCTATATATTTGGTTGATAAAGTGGTCGTTCAAAACCAAGATTCTTCGCCTCATCGTCCTCAATATCACATCACATTAAGAAGTAGGAATCCTAATGAGCGAATGGGTATTTCTTATCAAGATGGAGGAAGTGCAACACTCTCATACAAACAAAGCCAAATTGCGAAAGGAAATCCTCCAAGTTTGTACCAAGATAACAAAGAAACGAAAAACATTCGAATAGATCTTAATAGTTTGCATATTGTCTTGCCACACGAAGTCTTAAAGAGTATGAAAGACACGACACCGAAAGCGAACGCAAGAATTGCTTTAATGTTAACGGTAAATGTCCCCGTGACAATGAAAATCGCGTTTATCAGATCATGGGACCTTAATATGGTTATTACTTGCAATTTTAGGGTAAGTTCTTTGGAGAAAAATATACGTGTAATATCTCAGGAATGTGATACTAAGCTCTAACAACTAAGGGTGATGGTGGTTTTGTGTTGGTGGCAATGGTAGTAGTGGTGGTGGTAATGCATTTATATGAAGGTTTTTCATTACTCGTTTTTACTTTTTTTATTTTTCTCCATTTCGGAAATTTGTTAAATGTTTGTTTTCTTTTGTGAAGTATATAGATCACAATGCAAGGAGAAATTAGATGAGATCATTCTAATCTTTCAAATCTTCGTCTTCTTGGAAAATTATCGGATTTCAGACTTCAATATCTTTAATTTGGTGTGTGTTTATATTTCATATTTCATCTGTTTAAGTTCATTTGTGGAGCAAAAACAGTGGCTATCGGCAAACCAAGTAATTTAAATTCCGTACATAATTCTATAATAAGGCATGAAACTGAATTATTTCCATTAATCAAACAATGCAAACCAGCATACATGCTTCGCTAATGAACCGTTAGATTACTAAAATCTTTACTTCTATGAATCCAGTTTATAAACTTTTCGTAGTTCCATTGCTAGACACTTAATTCAATTACCCATACCAAATATATATGTTATGGTTCCTTTTCTTCTTTGCTACAAGGACCTTCTGTTCGGAATGTCAAAAACGCAATACAATACTTACCGCAAATGACCACATCACCTGAGCAACGGTGGTGATTTACAATTCCAAATTCCTGCATGAATTAGAGACTTCGATAACGCCCCAACACATCAAAATGAATTATAGCACTATGCGGCCCGAGAAATGATGTAATGAGTACTGAGTCAGTTTAGCCTAGGCACTGGCATACTGCTGGCGAAATGGTAAACTGATTGTAGATATGAAATATGGCATTGCCTAGGTTGAGCGAGTCAAGAAGATTAAACAACGGGAAAGGAAGATTTGTATCAGGTGCGATGCACAACCTTAATACGTCATTACTGAAGTAAGCAATGTCATCATGATAGCTGTGTGATAAATGAGGAAATGCGAGGATAAGGTTCACGTGAAACGTATGATACCTTATGCGAAGAAAAGTTTGACCTAATAATACTAGCGCCAGAGGAGACAACATCACGTAGGATTAGCCGAGAAAGAAGGACCACTATGTAAAGACCTATATAAGGGGCAAGAGAGTATTGTAAAAGAGGTTAAGATCTTTTCTAATCTAATATTACCTTGGAGAAAAAGTAGTGTGAGTTCTAGTTATGGTTTTCTCTCAAATTGAATTGTAATACCATCATTTTCATAATAATAATATTTTTTTTGCACGGAAAAGGGAAAATTTTATAAAAAAGGAATCATAGTCGTCAGAAAAGTGACTAGATTCAAAAGTTACATGGATGTATCAAAGATTGCATCCCAATAACAAATAATAACGGATAAGGAAAGTCCAGTAAAAATATTTGTGTTTCTTGTCCAATCGAACAATAGAGCTTTAACTTCCATAATCATCTCCTTAGAATATAATTCATGCTCATGTGATTGTGAAGCCTATTATTTTTTTCCTTTCACATGCTCCACTAAAGAGCAAAGGGTAGATAACCCTGTAACCTTTTTACTTTACTCTTGCTCTTCTTGTTCTTTCATTCCCATAAGGTTCTTCGCACATCACTAGAAAAAACCCAAGTAAAGCCAAAACTACTCAAAAACTAAGTTCAAACCTCAAATGTTGTCCTGCAATGTAAGAATAAATGAGAATTGTTCTTAGTTTGCTGATGAAATAATAGGAAATTAGCATCTTGAACCAATCCTTCATTATACAAATAATCCAAAGTTGGTGCCCCTTCATAACATAGAGTCCACACCAAGAAACACACTTTCAAGGGAACCTTTGGATTCCACAACTAATTATCTAGGAAAGTGAGAAAACCATCAGTTTCAAAAGCAGAATAAGCATTAGCTACAAAAACCTTTACCATTTTCATAATAATATTTGAGATTATATCTATTATGTCTTGAGTTGTTCATAGAATATCATAAGGGTGTGGTTGTAGGATTTCCTGTAGTTACATTTTGGCGCATATAAACGACATGGAGGAGTAAGAAGATTTATTTATCGTTTTTATATTTTAAAGTTTTTTTTCATCTTATTTTCACATAACCAAGTGTTGAAAAGTTTTTTTTTTTTTTATCTTTAGGCCTATTCCTATGCACATGCCAAAAAAAAACTGTTTTGCATACCAGCTGGCATGACAAACCAATTGTGACACTATGGTAAAACCACGGAGCGACCGAGTTTTCAGCGAGCGTTATTGACTCCAGCGCTGGCGTTATGATCAATATCACCAACGTTCGACTTTCTAACGCCTATAAATACCGTACATTGTTCATCTATTCTTCACACTTTCCTTCTTAGAACGATGGTGAAAGACTACAAACACGTTCTTTTTCAAGGACTTTGAATGCGGTAAGTCAGTTTTTTCTAGTAATTAAATTTTTAGATTATGTATTTTGTTTTATAAAAATCAACAAACTCTAATTATGAATAATTGTTGTTAATAGGAGTTACACCGATAGATTTGTACATGTTAACGGGGATTCCATGTGCTGGAAACTTAATTCCATTTAACAAATTAAATTGGCTATCAGAAGATAAATGGAAACAAAGACTTCCTTTATACTCAAATGAATTAGAAGGAAATAATTCATATAGACAAATAAAAGCGCATTAAAAGTGGCTGGATTGAAAAGTTTTTTGAAACGTCATGCGAAGAAAATGGATGAGAACAGGGTAGCCGATAATCAATATTTGTTCCCTGACCATAATGAGGAGCTCGAACGTCTATTTGTATTGTGGACACTAGGCTAATGTCTATTTCCAAATGCTAGCTCAGTGGTGTTAATTGGTTTTCTCTAAGCATTAGAAGATTTAGATCAAGTACCAAAATATGATTAGGGGTCTCCAATTTTATCAGAGATTTACATATCCCTCGGTGATTGCTCGACGTGTGTCAAAGATAGTTTTAATTCTTTTTGGGGAGTGCTGGAGGTAAGAACCAATATTTTTCACACGATTTGTTTGTTATTTTCACATGAAAAATTTAGTAACCAATAATGTTATTATTTTCAGTATTGGTGGTATACATGGTTCCGTGTATCAAAACCTTCTCTTAAGAATCATACCAACGTTTTTCCGGTCATACTGAAGTACGATTCCGAGAATTAGCAACCAAAACAGATTGAAGATGGTCAACACACTCCTATTGTTCATAAAATTCAGCAATTGTGTAGAACAAGTCTTAACTTGTCTCCCAGCCCTATGAAGCAATCCCTGAGTTCGAAGAAGAACAAGCTCAGAGAATGGTACAGCTAAGCCTTACAAAGATTGTGTTATATAGCCCTATTTCTGAAAAGGGTGTTTGGTATTATGGTGAAAGACAACTTCTTCAGTTGCAAAGAAGATCAGTGACAGCCGTCAACCCCTATCCAAGTTCAGAGGTTTCCGAAGACGGCTACTTGAAATTGATAAGGGAGGGTCATCATTGGAAAGAAGCTGAATTGATCCAGGAGCCAATGGACAGAAATGACTACCTATTTTGGTTTAACACTATTTTCAAGACCAATCCGAAGACGACTATTTTCAAGACCAATATTTTCAAGACCAATATTTCCGATAAGGGTAGTATGGTCATTTTCACAGTCTCCATAATATTTATTGCACTTTTTTTCAATAAGGGTAATATGGTCATTTTCACAGTTTGTAAGAATTACTTTACTTATTTCGATAAGGGTAGTATGGTCATTTTCATAGTCTCCATAATATTTATTGCACTTTTTTTCTAATAAGGGTAATATGGTCATTTTTACAGTCTGTAAGAATTACTTTACTTATTTCCGATAAGGGTAGTATGGTCATTTTCACAGTCTCCATAATACTTATTGCACTTTTTTCCAAAGGGTAACATGGTCATTTTCACAGTCTGTAAGAATTACTTTAGTTATTTTCGATAAGGGTAATATGGTCATTTTCACAATCTCCATAATATTTATTGCACTTTTTTCAATAAGGGTAACATGGTCATTTTCACAGTCTGTAAGAATTACTTTACTTATTTCCGATAAGGGTAGTATGGTAATTTTCACAGTCTCCATAATATTTATTGCACTTTTTTCAATAAGGGTAATATGCTCATTTCACAGTCTGTAAGAATTACTTTACTTATTTCCGATAAGGGTAGTATGGTCATTTTCATAGTCTCCATAATATTTATTGCACTTTTTTCAATAAGGGTAATATGGTCATTTTCACAGTCTGTAAGAATTACTTTACTTATTTCCAATAAGGGTAGTATGCTCATTTTCACAGTCTCCATAATATTTATTACACTTTTTTCAATACGGGAAATATGGTCATTTTCACAGTCTGTAAGAATTACTTTACTTATTTCGATAAGGGTAGTATGGTCATTTTCATAGTCTCCATAATATTTATTGCACTTTTTTTCTAATAAGGGTAATATGGTCATTTTTACAGTCTGTAAGAATTACTTTACTTATTTCCGATAAGGGTAGTATGGTCATTTTCACAGTCTCCATAATACTTATTGCACTTTTTTCCAAAGGGTAACATGGTCATTTTCACAGTGTGTAAGAATTACTTTAGTTATTTTCGATAAGGGTAATATGGTCATTTTCACAATCTCCATAATATTTATTGCACTTTTTTTTCAATAAGGGTAACATGGTCATTTTCACAGTCTGTAAGAATTACTTTACTTATTTCCGATAAGGGTAGTATGGTAATTTTCACAGTCTCCATAATATTTATTGCACTTTTTTCAATAAGGGTAATATGCTCATTTCACAGTCTGTAAGAATTACTTTACTTATTTCCGATAAGGGTAGTATGGTCATTTTCATAGTCTCCATAATATTTATTGCACTTTTTTCAATAAGGGTAATATGGTCATTTTCACAGTCTGTAAGAATTACTTTACTTATTTCCAATAAGGGTAGTATGCTCATTTTCACAGTCTCCATAATATTTATTACACTTTTTTCAATACGGGAAATATGGTCATTTTCACAGCCTGTAACATTTACTTAATTATTTCCGATAAGGGTAGTATGGTCATTTTCACATTCTCCATAATATTTATTGCACTTTTTTCCAATAAGGGTAATATGGTCATTTTCACAGTCTGTAAGAATTACTTTACTTATTTCCGATAAGGGTAGTATGGTCATTTTCATAGTCTCCATAATATTTATTGCACTTTTTTCAATAAGGGTAATATGGTCATTTTCACAGTCTGTAAGAATTACTTTACTTATTTCCAATAAGGGTAGTATGCTCATTTTCACAGTCTCCATAATATTTATTACACTTTTTTCAACACGGGAAATATGGTCATTTTCACAGCCTGTAACATTTACTTAATTATTTCCGATAAGGGTAGTATGGTCATTTTCACATTCTCCATAATATTTATTGCACTTTTTTCCAATAAGGGTAATATGGTCATTTTCACAGTCTGTAAGAATTACTTTACTTATTTCTGATAAGGGTAGTATGGTCATTTTCACAGTCTCCATAATATTTATTGCACTTTTTTTCAATACGGGTAATATGGTCATTGTCAAAGTATTTACTTTACTTATTTTCGATAAGGGTAGTTTGGTCATTTTCACAGTCTCCATAATGTTTATTGCACTTTTTTGTAATAAGGGTAATATAGTCATTTTTACATTCTGTAAGAATTACTTTACTTATTTCCGATAAGGGTAGTATGGTTATTTTCACAGTCTCCATAATACTTATTGCACTTTTTTCCAAAGGGTAACATGGTCATTTTCACAGTCTGTAAGAATTACTTTACTTATTTCCGATAAGGGTAGTATGGTCATTTTCACAGTCTCCATAATATTTATTGCACTTTTTTCAATAAGGGTAATATGGTCATTTTCACAGTCTGTAAGAATTACTTTGCTTATTCCGATAAGGGTAGTATGGTCATTTTCACAGTCTCCATTATATTTATTGCACTTTTTTTCTTCCAATAAGGGTAATATGGTCATTTTCAAAGTATTTACTTTACTTATTTTCGATAAGGGTAGTATGGTCATTTTCATAGTCTCCATAATATTTATTGCACTTTTTTCCAATAAGGGCAATATGGTCATTTTCAAAGTCTGTAACATTTACTTAATTATTTCCGATATGGGTAGTATGATCATTTTCACAGTCTCCATAATATTTATTGCACTTTTTTTTTCAATAAGGGTAATATGGTCATTTTCAAAATATTTACTTTTACTTATTTTCGATAAGGGTAGTCTGGTCATTTTCACAATCTCCATAATATTTATTGCACTTTTTTCCAATAAGGGTAATATGGTCATTTTCACTGTCCGTAATATTTACTTTACTGATTTTCAATAAGGGTATTCTGGTCATTTTCACAGTCCGTAATATTTATTGCACTTATGTCCAATAAGGGTAATATGGTCCTTTTCACAGTCTTCGAAATTTTTATTGCACTTATTCCGATAAGGATAGTTTGGTCATTTTCACAGTCTTCGGAAGAAGAAGATATTTTTGTTGTGGTTTTGTCGAGAGAAAAGGTTGGTATTTGTCCAAGTCAAATGTCCTACAAAGTCATGACTTGTTGACTTGGTCTTGATCCTTTTTTCTAATATTAAGAAAATTAAAAAAAAAAATAAAAAAAAATTTTGATTAAAATTATTATTATTTTTATTATCAATAATTTTCATTATATAATAAGAAATATTACACAGAGCTTTTGGTTGGCAGCATAGCGACAAGCTGAGCCCCAACTCCTCTTTGAATAAAAAAAATTTTGGTATTTAGAAATTAAATAAAATTATTATTTTGTATAACTGTTGCGAAAGTAGTGACAACCAAAATTGTAAGAGTGATTAATGGGAAAAATATCGTTTGGTCCTTTTTTAGGTGGGCCCATGTCTGTTTAGTCCTTTGGTCAAATGCCTTTTACTGTTTGGTCCATAATTATTTAAAAATATTAAACTGACAAAAGTACCCTTCCGTGTGAATTTGTACTTTTTTGTAGCAGTTCATTCCAGAAATGAAGTCCATATAAAAACATAAAAAACAGAAATGAAAGTCCATATAAAAATGTAAAAAAAACAGACTTCATTCCAGGAATGAAGTCCATATAAAAACCTAAAAAGAACAGACTTCATTCCAGGAATGAAGTCCATATAAAAACCTAAAAAAAGATACTTCATTCCAGTAATGAAGTCCATATAAAAACCTTAAAAAAACATACTTCATTCCAGGAATGAAGTCCATATAAAAACCTTAAAAAAACAGACTTCATTCCAGGAATGAAGTCCATATAAAAACCTAAAAAAAACAGACTTCATTCCAGGAATGAAGTCCATATAAAAACCTAAAATAAACAGACTTCATTCCTGGAATGAAGTCCATATAAAAACCATCTTCAACAACAATGCAGAGAAAATCAAGAAAATCAAGAAAAAAATACAGCAGCAGAGAAAAAAGAAAAAGTTAAACATCATCTTCAACAACAGCAACACCATCGTCTTCATTGATTTCATGGATCGTCTTCAATAGCAACAACACGAGAAGATCAAATCTCCATCATCATCAACAACATCTTCATTATCTCCATCATCTTCATCGTCAACAACAGTAGCAGCAACAATTCTTCATCATCAAGATCCGTTGTCTGCAACATAAACAACAGCTGAAAAGAAAAAAAGAAAAAAAATGGGGAGAGGAAAAAATTAGATCTGAAATTGAATTATAGATGAGAGAGAAAGAAAATCTGAGAATGATTTATTCTCTCCTACTTTTTGAATATATATATATGGTCCTTATCCAAAAGGGTATTTTTTCCACTACAGGGTGACATTTACATCATCCATGACATCAGCGTAGGACCAAACAATAATTTTTATGACCAAACTATAATTTATATTACCAAATAGGACCAAACAGACATTTGACTGGGTCAAATGGACTAGACTTTCTCTAATATATTATTCCTAAGACCTAATAGTATTTCCTACGTGATTAATTCGGGGTTGTTTTAGATGTGGTGGAATTTTTGGGTGGAAACATCATTTCAGATTATAATTGTGATTGTCTGGATAATTGTCAACAAATATAATTGTGACTAGTAAAAAAGTTAAATATTCAGATACATTATCACGATTACAAAATTTAGCCACAATTATAATTGTTGCAGGACTTATCACAGGTATATCAGTGACTGAAAAATAAACTGTGACAGGTTACACTGTGAGAAAATCCTGGTTTTGGTGTTGTGTTTCCATGTGAGATGGAGTATTGACTAAGGGGGAGTGAAGTATCACCATAGTATTGTTGTTAAAGTTGTGATGCAATTGGACGTTGACGCTGTGTAATGTTACTATGACGCAGTATAACAATGATTGAGAACCATTGCTTTTCTCATTGTTATAGCTATAGATTTTTAACAACGATGATGCTAAACTTACAACCTTTGGGATCATTGGATTACTTGGAAGTGACGAAGATTTCGAGTATTGTTGAAGATTAGACGACATGTGGAATAGGAGCTACAAAGTTTATTTATATATTTTTTATTTCATATGTATTAATAGTTTTTCCACTAAAATTGACAAAGGGGGAGATTTTTAGAGCATTGCTCGGTCGAACTCGAATGCGTTGTTATCTCAAGCATGTTTATCAATATTAGTGATCAAAACTATAAAGTCTTTGATTTCTAGTCTATTATAGCTAAGGTCACGGACTAGGATAGAAAGTGTAGTTGAGTTCAAGAACTCCATGGAGATCATCATACAAGACGAAGGACTACTCAAGGAACCAGTGGATCTTCACCGACTAAAAAGTATGTGGAGACTTGAACTTATCTATCACTCAAAAGTCTATCTATTCTATCTCCTATCTCGAGAAAAAAGTCGTATTACTATATAGACTAAGAATATACACATATGATATTTCGAGCTGAGTATATCTCGCTTATCTATTTCTCTAAATATGTGTTGGTAAAGCTTTCGCTTTAGCCAAGTTCATCTTTACTTAGTGACGAAATTCATGTTATGTTTCAATCATTTTGGAAATTTCTCTGACGAAAAATAGTTTGTGAATAACAACTATATATCGCCCTCTGAGAATGTTTCAATGATTGAAATGAGAGTTTAGACAATATAAGCATTGGAGGATATAAGCATTGTTGTGGCAACACATATATGTATAAGTCCTTAGTGCTTGAACCGAAGTACATGAACGTTTTTGATCAAGTGAAACCGGAGAAGTGCGTGAGCTTCAGTCCGCGAATTGGCGAAAGTTCTCGACCGAGAATTTTTGCTGGAGTTTGTGAACTCCATCCGGGAACTTAAGTCTGCGAACCCAATTCGCGAACTTGAGTAGGTTATATCTAAAAATGATGTTTGTGAACTTATCTTAATAAACTAAGGAATGCTATTTCAAACCGTAACTTTATAGTTCATGAATCGATTTGAGTGAATCACATCGTTTTTTTTTCAATTATGTCTTGTGTAGTGCATAAAGATCTAAGCAATTGAACAACTCTCTAACTAGTTCATTTGAGTCATTTGGACTAGTTATGGTGGATATGAAAGTTATTATTTGGATAACCATTTGGTTAACTAGTGTTGAACCAACTAATGTACAAGTTTGGGTACGGTTTTCACAAGCCTACAAACTTGCAGTACATGTGTGTATAACAAGCTATGTTTTCGATCTAACGGTTGATAAATATTAGCTTGTATCTAATAAGGTTTTCATCTAACGGTGAATATTGAATGCTTTGTTACTAATCTAACATTGATTGCAAACCCTGATTTGAAAGACTATATAAGGGAGAACTCTAGCAATTGGGAAACCTAATCCCCATACATTCTGTGTGATACTAGTTTGCTAAGATAGAGTCGATTCTCCTTTAACCTTTGGTTTTATTCTTCTGAAACCTAGTTAACGACTTAAGACTTCATTGAGAATGTGAAGCCAGACCGATACTAATTTTATCGTAGTTGTGTGATCTGATCTTGCTGTTTCTATCGTACGAGTACAATTGTAGTTTCTCATATTGTTGGGAGTAAAAGTGAACATTCAACAATCAAGGAAACCACCTTGACAAGTCATCTCTTATCCATGACTTTGGAATACAAATATGAATCAAGGTAGCAAGGAAGAACCACAAACGGGTAACCAGCAAACCACAAGAAAGGAGAAATAGGCACGAGGACAAAGAAAAGAGATCGTTCCAGGATGTCCATGGCAGGTGTCGAATCCAAGAATTATGTTCCTATATTTCCTCCATAGCCAATGTAGTCTCTGTGAATCTTCTTTAAGCGACAAGTATAAGCAGCACTCAAACGGGCGTCTCCAAAACATGTGAAAGTGTGTTAACTCATGGACTCTTAGTCCCTCTCATAGTATAAGTTTCTTCACTTTTGTTGAATGATTCGTCCCTACATTTCTCTAAAAGGTTAGAAAGCCAATATGATGAGCATAAGTCCTCATCCTACCACACACCGTATGCACTTCTGATAGCATCCTTCTTTGAGATAAGAAGGATGCCACTGTTCTCAAAGTTATATGTCTTGAGAAGTCATGTTAAAGGTAGGTTGTTCATGATTCTGAAAGTTTTCTTTAAGCTCTCTTTTGAAGCATAAGCTCTAATCGTGTTTGCTGACAGCAATTCTTGTTGAGTTCTTCTCCTTCTCCTTTAGCTCGGTCACGCGTTGGTTAGCATCTATGACCACTTAAAAGGCGATCACAACGTATCTAAACTGACGATCGAGACGTCCTTAAAGCCTAGGGTTTTATATGAACCCCTTATATATTGTCATTATTTGACACTTTATCTATAAGATAAAACGATTCTACTAGATTCTTAGACAATGTGATAAGAAACAAAAGAGTGATTATGGAGGAGAAAGTTATTGAGTTTCATGAAGCACCCGTTTGTTAATCCGCCTATCATGCATTGATCTGAAAATAACCTACTAGATCACATGTCTCTACAATTGGTAGAAAATCTTCTTCGTGATTTTGAAGTCGTTCGTGAACATCTGAATAGGCAACAAGGAATCTTGAGTTTCTAAAGAATTGAACCAAAAAGCATCTGATAAACTTATTCTGTTCTAATCTATTAGTTGCAAATTCAGTTCTAGTATCTAGTAAATCTTATTGTTTTTCTTTTGTTTAGAAGAATAACTAGTGTTTTGGAATAGCCATTATTGTGATTACACATAGCTATATCCAATGATTTTCATCTTCTTGTTTTTAGATTTATTGGTTTAAATTCTAAACTTGTTTGGAAGATGATGGTTGCGATATTAATCTTTATGGTTTTATATATTGCAATATTTTGATGGGATATGTGTGTTTACGTCCGTGAACTTGATTGTCCCATATTTTGTCAAAAGTAAAGTCGTTCGTGAATTGATATGCAAATATTGATAAAAGGATGAATAGACTTTTGACAAACACAAAAGTTAAGCCTATATTGTCAATTATTGATGTAAGATAGGTTAAAATCTTTTGTGATTCAAGGATTATGTCTATTGTGTGTCATTGTGCAAATGGTGATGGAAACATAGAATGAATCCTTGTGATTATCCATAGTATAGAGCTTTATTGATCCATATTTTATGTATTATTGTGAAGGTTCCATTGTGTATCTTATGTTGAGCACGATACAACTAAGTCGATTCTTTATTGGCATGGTTGGTTGTTCCATGAGATGCTATATGTTGAGCATTAAGAACTAAATTAATCAACTTGTGTGGTTATTTAGTTTGTATTCCATAAGTTTTCTTATGTTGAGTACATGTACGGTTAAGGTTGTCATGTCTTATGATAATCTTAGTTGGGGTTCCATAATCTCTTATGTTGAGCCCAAATGAACTAAATCAATCATCTAGTGTGGTTATTTAGTTAGCACTCCATAAGTTTTCTCATGTTGAGCATGATTGACTAGGATGGTTATTTTATGATTAACTTAGTCATTGCTCCATAGATTTTCTTATGTCGAGTGTGGCCAATTAAATTGATTACTCTTGTAATTAGTTTGGTTGAGTATGACAATTAGATTATTTGCAAGTTTTCTTGTGATTAATCTAATTGATTTTTAAGTCTCCATAAGTTTACTTGTGTTGAGCATATTTAGTCAAATTAATCTTGGTTCGCTTTGGTTAATTTGATTGAATATTTCTTGTTGGATTCCAAATTCATACTTGTATGTAATTTGTTGAGTCTAAAGAAATCCTTCTTTTCTTTTGAAATTAAGGTCGCTCTTGTTGTTCCTTGGGAATGACATATTATGGGGAGAGTTCTTTTGAACTTGTGCTTAATTGCCAAATCTTTGTGGGGAGTGCGGTTGTGGAATATTAGAGGGTTATCTTGTATCTTTATAAACTCCTTGATGAATGCATTTAGCTTCGGCTTTATGATTGCATTAAAAAAATATGATATACATTTACCTTTGGTCATGAAATGTCTCTTACGGAAATTTCATTAGGATCCGTTCATGTACCTTTGCCATTTTATTGACAAAAAGAGGGAGAATTAATATGTAGTTCACACTACAAATACATATGGTTTTCGGATCATTATGTAAGGGGAGTGGTTTCCATGTGAGATGGAGTATTGACTAAGGGGAGTGAAGTATCACCATAGTATTGTTGTTGAAGTTGTGATGCAATTGGACTTTGACGTTGTGTAATAATACTATGACATTGTATAACAATGATTGAGAACCGATGCTTTTCTCATTGTTATAGCTACGGATTTTCAACAACGATGATGCTAAACTTACAACCTTTGGGATCATTGGACTACTTGGAAGTGACGAAGATTTCGAGTATTGTTGAAGATTAGACATGTGGAATAGGAGCTACAAAGTTTATTTATATATTTTTGTATTCCATATGTATTAATAGTTTTGCCACTAAAATTGACAAGGGGGAGATTGTTAGAGCATTGCTCGGTCGAACTCGCATGCGTTGCTATCTCAAGCATGTTTGTCAATGTTAGTGATCAAAACTATAAAGTCTTGATTTCTAGTCTACTATAGCTAAGGTCTCGGACTAGGATAGAAAGTGTAGTTGAGCTCAAGAACTCCATGGAAATCATCATACAAGACGAAGGACTACTCAAGGAACCAGTGGATCTTCATCGACTAAAAGGTATGTGGAGACTTGAACTTATCTATCACTCAAAAGTCTATCTACTCTATCTCCTATCTTGAGACAAAAGTCGTTTTACTATATCGACTAAGAATATACACATGTGACATTTCGAGTGAGTATATCTCGCTTATCTATTTCTCGAAATGTGTGTTGGTAAAGCTTTCGCTTTAGCCAAGTTCATCTTTACCTAGTGACGAAAGTCATGTTATGTTTCAATCACTTTGGAAATTGCTCGACGAAAAATAGTTTGTGAATAACAACTATATAACGTCCTCTGAGAATGTTTCAATGATTGAAATGAGAGTTTAGACAATATAACCATTGGGGATATAAACATTGTTGTGGTAACACATATATGTATAAGTCCTTACCACTTGAACC
>JAJJWX010000784.1:0-14445 GCA_023529315.1 Papaver bracteatum | reverse complement strand
GGATATTTAATGTTTGGTACCCAGCAAATGACTAACACATTGCTTTGGTACCCAACATTTCAAATATTAAGGGTTGGTACCTGGATCCGTGAGAGATTGTCAAGTCAAACCCTTGACCTGACCATACTAAAACGCCCGTAACAGAAGTCGTTTTATTACACTATTGTCCTCACCAATACTAACATTGACCTGGGTTGTCCTAACGGCTGGTTAGTGTCATGATACGTGTTTGAATCTGGACGACGAGTCACACGGGTGCCATCTTTAATGGCCACCATGAGATCTCAATAGGTTAGATAAAAGAAACACCTTCTACCCTAATCCTTTCAGTTATCAAGTAGAAATAGAACTAGGGTTTGCATTGAAGCCATGATGGCGATTTTTATAGATTTCAAGAGATTTCGAGTGATTTCCATTGTTTAATCCTAAGGTTTCATTAGATCAACCACTGAAACCAGTTTGATAAGATTGTTAACTTTAATTTTGTTTATTTGAATACAAAAAAGGACCAAATCGAAGACAAAAAGGACCAAATCCAAGACAAAAAGGACCAAATCCAAGACAAAAAGGACCAAATCGAAGACACAGTAAGGTAATTTCGAAACATAGTGTATTTGATTTTAAATTGGGATTGTGAAATTAGGGTTTTATTAGATGCGAAATAGGGATTGTAAATTAGGGTTTTCATTGTTTATTGATTCTACTATTAAAGAATAACTTTTTCTTTTGTTTTCTTCATAAAGAACAAGATGATGTTATTGTTTAAAGGGACCGAATCAATCTTTTTTAGTTGTTTAGTAGTTGTTGTTATGTCAATTTTGTATTTTTATCTGATGGTCCCTTCCTTTAATGTTTTTTTGTCAGAAATGGTGGGTTCTGTAGGAGGAAAAAAATATTTCCCCACTAAAGATGGATATCTGGCTGATTCTTAAAGGGCTAAGAAAGATACTCGTTTGAATAAGAAGAGAGCTGATTGTGTGTTGGAGGAAGAGCTTGATTGGTTATCTCAGCTAAATAAGTTTGATGAGACAGGCAGAGTTATTGAATTGGATGATGAAGTAACAGAAACTGCAGTTAATGAAGGTAGTATAAATGTTGATTCAGTTGCAGGTGTTAGTACAAGGGTTAGAGATGATGAAGTAGCAGAGACAACAGTTAATAAAGGTAGTAAAGGTGTTAATTCAGTTGCAGGTGTTAGTACAGGGGTTAGGAAAGTTTTTATGAAGAAGGTTGCTAGTAAAAGTGGTAAAGGTGTTAGTAAAGGTTCAGTACATGGTGATGTAAATGCTGGTAAAGTACATGAAGCTGTAAATGTTGGTTCACTAGTTGTAAATGTTGGTTCAGTTATTGAAGATGTAAATGCACAAGTAATAGGGTTAGTAGAAGATGTAATAGTATAAGATATAAATGCAGTATAAGGTGGTCCTAGTCAAGTGGAGGGGGTCACTCAGGTGGATCCTTCGCATCCTCAAGATTCAGTGGTGCCACCAGCTAGACCAAGACCAAACATTAACAGTTGTGATCCTGAAGAAGGATACCATTCTGACTTTGATGAGGAATCTGAAGAGGAGGTATTCCCAGATGAGGAGGAATTTGAAGATGATCTTTCAACTCAGATCAGAAATGTTTTAAGGTCAACTGCAGAGTACAAGGCATATGTTAAGAAAAGTGAAAGATTTTATGAGGAAGAAGAAATAAATAAGTGGAATACTGATACCACTATACTGAAAGAGTGTTGGGAAGGACAGGAATGGGCCAATTATTTGCACTGTAAGGACTATATCAAAGATCAACAGATCTTCCAAAACTTTGATATAAAGCAACTGAAAAACACTATGGTCAAACAGTCATATGAATGTGTGCACAAGAAATCCCAAGGCTGTAAGTGGAAGATATATTGTTCAACATATGACAAGACCAATTTTAGGTGTAAAAGTGGCTTTTTTGAGCACATCTGTTCCACTACACATGGGATAATAAATCGCATTGAAAAAGCAAGGTACTGTCTCATCACCTGTCCTTTATTCTTTTTACTTTAGAATTTTACTTTTGACTTTGTTATTTGGTCTGTTTTTTTCTTTTCTTTTAACTTTTGATTGTTACTTTAACTTTATGTATATGTATTGTTTTGCAGGTGGGTATTTAGAATGATGTTGGAGAAGTTTAAAGCTCACCGAAACTTCAAACCTAAAGACTTCCAGTATGAAATCAAGTTGGCACATGGAGTGCAAATCTCATACATGACTGCATGGCATGCTACGAATCTCTGTATAGAGAGTGTGTTAGGTAATTTTGAAGAGAGTTACAGTTTTCTTCCGGAGTTCTGCAACCAACTTTTGAAGAAAAATCCAGGCAGTGTTGCTACTTGTAAATGGGATGAAGATGGGAAGTTTGTGAACTGTTGTATTGCTTATAAATGTAGTATAGATGGATTTATAAATGGAGGTAGACCTTTGTTAGGATTAGATGGTACTCATATGAATGGAAAATATGGTGGTGTTATACTAGCTATTACATCTTTGGATGGGAACAATGGGTTATTTCCAATTGCTATATTTTTGTGTAGATCTGAGACCAAGGAATATTGGATAGAGTTTCTTAGAATCATGGCACCATATTTGAAACAGCACAAAAGGGATTTGACCTTTATTTCTGATAGGCAGAAGGGACTTAAAGCTGGTGTTGATGTAAATTTTAGTGATGTCAACCACTACCACAGGTATTGCATGAGGCATATATGGAAGAACATGAAGAAGTACCATCCTGGACAACATATGGAGAGTTTATCTTGGAATGCAGCTAAGGAATATACCATAACTGAATTTTAAGGGTATATGGAAAGGATTGGTGAGGCAAAGGAGGATGCAAAGATGTATTTGGAGAAGGAAGAGGTGGATCATTGGGCTAGAAGCTACTTTGATTTTTCATGCAAGTGTGAGCACATCACTAGAAACTTTAGTGAAGCTTTCAACTCTTGGATTTTAGATATCAGGGGTCTACCAGTATGCAAGTTATTGCAGAAGTTTCACCTTATGATGATGAGGTTAATGCTTGATAGGAAGGAGAAAGGTGAAGGGTATGTTGACGGAGGTATTGTAACAAGAGAAGAGAAGATATACAAAGAAAACAGAGACAAGGCTTGTTTCTATCACAGAGTTCCTTCCACTCAACATGAATGGTCTGTTGTAGATGCACATGGTAACAGTTGGAATGTACACTTGTTAGAGCATACATATGATTGCCAGTATTGGCAAGTGACAGGAATTCCTTGTCCACATGCTATATAAGCATCTTTCTACAACAAAAATGCAGACTGGAAAATATAAGTGTGTCTCTTACTCATGAATGGTCTTTTTCCTCTTTCATTTTCCTTCATAAAAAATGTCTCTTTCTCTTACTGTTACTCTATTTCCCAGGTTGATTGATCCTTATCATAGTGTGACCAACTATAGACTACAATATGCTGGATATGTTGGAACAATGATGGATCAGAGAAGATGGCCTAAGCCTCAGGTGAATGTAAATTTTACACAGAAATGCAAATTGTTTCTAATGCTGAACTATGTTTTTTATGTAGCATGATGCTGAAGGAAATGTGTTCAAGGTTCTTGCACCACCATTTGCAAGACCTCCGGGAAGGCCCAGATCACAAAGAAGAAAGGATGCTGATGAGGGTGGCAGTAACAAAAACACCAAACAATGTGGGAAATGTGGTGTAATTGGTCATTACAGATCAACTTTTACAGGGTTAACAGCTCAACAAATTGCTGAGAGATAAGGAGGTATGATATCTTATTTTGCTATTGTTTTCATTATATTGAAGGTTCTTGCTTTGTTGTTAACTATTTTTTCTCTTTTGTATGTAGTTTCCACTGATTTTACAGGTCCACAAAAGAGGATAACAGATGCTAGGGACTTTGAAAATTCCAGGACTCCACCTCCTAGTGAACCAAGAACCACTCCTGCTGAAGACTTCTTAGTGGCTGACCCTTCAACAATTGATACAAGTAATGCCGGTAGAAGGGGAAGAAAGAAAAGCACCAAAAGAGGTGCTAGCTCAGCTGCTAACAGAGGTGCCAGGTCATCTACTAATAGAGGTGCCAGATCAGCTTCCACATCAGCACCAATGCAAGCAATATCAGCACAAGTTCCAACTTCAGAGCCAGCTAACATACCAGCTGAACATAATTGTGTTGGTATACCAAGAGGTGGCAGTAGAGGAGGTAGAAGAGGTGGCACAAGAGGTGGAAATAAAGGTGGGAGAGTGGCCAGAGGTGATGAATATTTATTATTTGGTCAAGGAGGTGTTGATGGTGTGGAACCAATATCTGTTCAACCAGTTTGGATGCCACCAGGTACATCCACAACCACCACCACAAGAGGAAGGAATAGGGGAAGACCAACAAATGCCGAGAAAGGAAATATGGTGCATAGGAGACATGGAACAGTGTATGGTATTGAAATTTTGAATGTTGGTGATACTCTAAACCCAACAAGAAGAGGAAGTACACCTATTTTTAGAGCACCAAGATTTCAGGTATGACAAGAGGATGATTTTCTATAAATTTTCAGCAGAATTTTGTGTTTTAATGTTTTATGACAAGGAAATATGGTGTATTTCAACATATGCAGGTGGAAGCACATGCATAAATACCACAAGATACACATCCAGACCACCAACCCACTCCTCTGCAGAACACAAATGTAATCAACATAGCTGAAGGTGTTGAAAGAGTAGCAATGAGAACTGGTGGATGCAGGACAAGAGGTGGAGGAGTTTTTTCTAACATACCAAGGGGTGGACCATCATCAACACAACCACACAAGAGAAAGGAACCTCCTGTTCATAGTCACTCTTCACCAGTTAGGAGGAGCAACAGAATTTGTGGTTGGCTAGGTAAGAAGCTTAATGGTCTTAGCATTGACCTCACTGAGGATGATTGAATTTTACTTGCACACTAGTTAGGAGCAACAGAACCACTAGTTTTAAGTTTATTATGGATGAATCCAGAAAACTTTATTATGTATGAATGCAGACAACCTTGGCTAAGTATGTATGAATGCAGGCGACTTTATTATGTATCAATCTATTGTATTCCCTTTATGTTTTGTTGTTGTTGTTGTTGTTGTGCCCATATTATCTTTAAAATATAAGTTTGATTCATTGAAAACAGGTACATTACAAACTGTCACTCTAGATCACAATAACAGACATTAGGAAAGTTACTAGCTAGATAACACAAAGTAGAAAAACATTAAGAAGCTTACATTCTAGTTTTGCAGTTTTTTGAGCATTACAAATTCTCCACACAACTCACACTTTAGGAATGCCTCATTCATTATATCAGGCTGACAACTTTTACCTAGCTTCATTATGTTGTTGCAACCAGATAGGCATTTGATGCCTTTCCAAGGGCATGAATTAGCAAAATGATCATCAGCATTGCAGCTGTAACAAGTATTTTTAACTTTTACCTTTACCTTGGTTGTAAATGCATTGCATATTTCTTTCATAGCATCATCTTTTTTCTTCATAAATCTAGTTGGAGATGACTTCATTATCTGATCACATATCATAGATGCCTCATGTGATGCCATATAATCCACAAGCCAGTCAAACTTGTGGCATATATTGCACTTCAGAAATCTCTTTTCTGGATGCTCTCTTGTCTTGGATACTCTGACAGACCTGGTTCCATGACATTCTTCAGTGGGGCAAGGTAAATTGGACCATATGCAGTTGGTTCTCATGTGTCCCTTTGTCTGACAGAGCTCACAAGTTTATTTTGCTTCATTCATAGCATCATCAAGCCACACAAAACCAACACAATGAGGAAATTGACACTTTAAGCACATCTTACCCTTGCTTATATCTAAATCACTCTGCAACAGCATCATAATACCAATACATTCAGGTTCAGTGCATTTGGTATATGTCCATGGGCATGTTTTGGCTATATGACCTATATTGTCACATTGCTGACGTACCTACAAAACAATAGTTAAGTTATGAGCTTGAAAAATAGTTTTCGCCAACAGTGAAGCTAATAATAGTGTTTATCTGAAAAACTTGACACATTTCCTCGATATTCAAGTCTGGAAGATGATGCCATGACTTAAGTTGTGATCTTCAAAGAAAATTTGTAGGTGCAGGGTGTTTAAAAATAATGGAGAAGAAAAAAATGGTGGTTTGATAGCTGTGAATGAGTCTTTTTATAAGCCATGTCTCTTGTAACGGCTATTTTTTTTTTGAATTGATGAATCTAATCCGTTAGATCAATGTATTACCAACCGTCAGATTAACTTGGTTTTTTCACACGTTTTGCTAGAAGTCACATGTGGCACGTGCTAACGGACTGTTAACGATGTTAAGTAATTATCAATTATTTATATAACAGAACGTCAGTTCAAGGGTTTGACTTGACAGTCTCTCACGGATCCAGGTACCAACCCTTAATATTTGAAATGTTGGGTACCAAAGCAATGTGTTGGTCATTTGCTGGGTACCAAACATTAAATATCCCTTAATACTCCCTCCATTTTTTTTAATAGGATGGTTTCCTAAAATAGATGTTTCAAAAAAATAGGCTGGTTTCCTAATTGGGAGGGTACTAGGTTTCACTTTTACGGTTTTAACCTTCATAAAAACAAAAAAATCAGAAAAATACTTGAACTAATTTAACACACTAGTGGAAAATAGCCGTTTTAAGATAGTCTGGTAGTGTCGTTTCAGAGGATAAAAAGAAACTATCAAAGTGCCGCTGAAAGTGCCCCAGATTCAGTGTCTTTTTCTGAAACGACACTTTCAAGGTGCCCCAAAAGAACTATGCTTTAAGAGTTCCGTTATACACGACACCTGTATGACGTCGTAGATTTGATTAATTTTAATATTAAAAATATATGTCAGGTCTGGCTATTGACTTGTTATTATTATCAATAAACAATTCTGATTCAGATTCAAATTACGGTAAAGTGAAACTCAAATTAATTTGAAATTCAAATAACAATTCAAATTCAAATTAATTAAAATACTAAAATTCAAATTCAAATGACAATTCAAACTCAAATTCAAATTAATTGAAATAAATTCAAATTCAAACTCAAATTCAAATTACATACAGCTTGTCGCTCGCTTGCCTAGTATGTAATTTTTAACTTTGTAAGTACAATTATTCGAATTTTGAATTTTTCTTGATAAAGATAAATTTTACATTTAATCCATTGAAATACTAAAATTCAAATGACAATTCAAATTCCATACAAAACCAGATTCATCTAATAAAAAATGACAACACTATTACAATTAATTACTCATAAATTTAGTCCAAACTCACAAAAAGAAAATGATTCAGCTGCAAATTAACAAGTTCAAGATTTATTAAAGAGAAGAGGTGATACAAGTTCTAAAAATTTCAAAAATTGCAGTCATTATGACCTTGGCACCATCTTGCTTGAGAACATAACTGCAGAAGCACAACCCTTTCCAACATTAACTTATCCAGCAACAACAGTGATCTTACTATCAACCATGACATCAGGCACCCTCATGAGACCATCTGGAAGAGATACGACATCCATAAAGGTACGAACTACATTCAGAATACGAGTAAAGTGTTAGACCTTATACTCTAGGTTACATGACAAGTTGAAACATAATACACATAGGTGGTCTAATAGATACAACATCAAGAAAACAACATCAACAACATTTCCATAATTATTTCATTGCTTACATCAACATGGAGACGAACAAATAAACCATAGGCAGTGAAAAACCATAAGCATGGTGAGTATGCGAAGACACATACCTCTATAGAACATTGTGATTGAATATCTAGAATCCATATTCCTTTAGTTCCTGAAAGCATCAAGAAGTGATTGAATCTCCTTGTACATAATGAAGATAAAAAGATAACCACAAATAAACAAGTATTGAAATGAGCATTATTACCTGAGCATCTCAATCTGAATATTCATCATCTCCACATTCAGCTAGTTCCTGGCAGTATAAGGAAGTGAATGAATATCCATGAACATAAAGAAGATAGAAATAATTTAAAACGACAAGCATAGAATTGGACAAATCAAGCTAACTTATTCATGCTTAAATTTAAGTGCACATTCATTCATGCGACAAGCATAGAATTCAGACAACCAAAGGGAAAAACTATACCATTAAAATGAAACTCACATAACTTAAACCTTGGAAAGAGTTCAAAACAGAAATGGGATATGTCATAAACAAGATTAACTGACAAAAGTGATTCGAGTCGCCTAATCAAGAAAAGTTAGGCTCTACTAAGGTCTAATTTTTATCAAGCATTCATGGATGTACTTACTATATTCTAGCATGCCTTGTCAATTCTACAAGTAAATAAGATTACAATTACGAATAGAACTCAAACTGCATCACCAATAAAAACTGTGACAACTAAATAGAAAGTTATTGTCCAGCTGTTCTGCAACTAATTCATAGATGGGTAAAAAAAATAAAATTGCCTCTATTATAAGATTCTGGGACAATCAAACTTTACCTGAGCATCTACATCCGAATACTCATCATCTCCCTGTTAGCATCAAGAGGTGAATGAATGTTCAAATCTATTTTTACGTAAAGAAGATTAAGAGAAAAACAAATAAATAAACAAGTTCTAAAACAAAGCAACATTACCTCAGCAATTCCATTCCAATATTCATCATGTCCAACAGTTTCTGAAATCAAATAACTAGAGGTTGCAGTGAATACATATGGATCTTCAAAAGCATTCATATGGGGGTTTGATCTCATGGGAGATTCCAAAACCAGATTCCAATGCTTTCTTGTCAAATCGCTGCAGTAAAAAACTTGGCTAGATCAAGAAATTCTCAACATACTCCTCAAGAACTCGAAGACGATCTTCAATAACTCTATTATTCAGCTGTTATTGACGCAACTGCTCCCTAGGAATTGCACATAGCAATTCAGATTTGAGACACCACCTCCCATACCTCTAACGAAGACCCCACGATCAGTCCCAAACACCTATGAGCAAGTAAAAAAAATGAGTTAGTAACTAAAAGGTTTTAATTTCACAAGAACAAAAAGCAATATGAAATTCATATGCACTCACCTTCGTTGATCAGATCTATGTCGACATGGTTATCTTTACTATACTGATCAAAGTTTAGCAACTCTTTTACCTCTCCCTAAAAGTACAAAAGAATATATAAGCAAGTGAAAATGAAATTAAATGACATACTTGTTAATCTTATATCAATATGCATAAAAACCAAACTTACCACATATCTTCTGCATCTTGCTTCATAGTCATTAGGATCAAGTTGTTCTTCTGACAGCTCTTGGTACACATGTGTAGAAACAAACACTACAGATCTACTAACCATACATGTTCGACTTTGTTGTTCCATAATATGCCGACGCCGCGCAATACCATCTCTTCCAGTACTATGCAGAGCTTTAAATGCTCTCCTTGCTCTCCTCCCTCTATCCATGGCTTCATTATCTTTAACATCACTAACCATCTACACAAAGGCCTCCCAATCTTCCTTTTTCTGATTTCCTGGCCTCTTAGATTTTCGTTCAGCAATAGTACCACCTGCATCACACACTCTCCTTAGAGGAGTCTTACCATTCCTCCAAGACTTGTTTGCCCTTTTTAAAACTTTATCCCTAAAAAATTCAGGCACATTGTACACATTCTTGATTGCTCTCCACACTTCTTCCTTGAGTTCTGGAGAAACTTTCCTCCAAGTAGCATGAGATGGGGAAACAATACTCCTAACAACGACTCCAACTTTGGTGGAAAACTCCTTTGAATATCCAATAGGTTGTCCATGTGTGTTGAATGAAACTGGAAGAAGGTGACCAACTACATAAAACAAATATAGATATTAGAAATAGTAACTTGAAGTTTCACTGATAAAAGAAGGAAACTGAAAGACAAAAAAACTATGTTATTACCATTCCTGCTTTCTTGAGGAGTTTGAGTTTCATTGACAGACTGCTGGAAAGCCGCATGCCACTGATCCTCAACACGACACTTCCATTGGTTCACTGTGACCATCCCTTTTGAGAATGCTCACCATATGATGACAAATGTTGACTCCTAGAACTTGGATCGCACCTGTCGACTTGCAAAAGTATTGAGCAGGGGAGTTGGCCAATGACTTGCAGAGACCTACTACTTGTAGCCCGAGATCGATCGCTACTTGCACTAAGTCTCACCATAGTCATCTAAAATAAAACCAATTAAGATTCAGAATGTAAAAGCATGGAAGATAAACAATGCAATGAATCACCGTAAAAATCGAATCGAATGAATATCACCAACCCAAGCTTGTCAAAAAGATTCGATGTTATGACTAGCTAGCTTCCTTGTCTATCTGGCATTATTATCGAACTATGTACACTATCTTAGAATCACCAACATAAGATCCACTAATCAACAGGCATTTATATTACATACATGATCATACCTTCCTACACTATCCTGTTATGCATAAATTCTTCTTCCTTCTAATGGCAAAAATTAGAAACTTGAATAAAAAGACATCATTATGCACAAATATATGAACATTCAATCAAGAAAATAACTAATTCTGTGAAGCTTAAAGAACTACTAAATAATAATGGGATCAAATACTTAATTCTAAACATATCATACTTCACAATCATTATTCAAATGACCATAAATTATTATTCATATAAAATTTAAGCAATCTAACCAATGATTATGATTTTTTAAAATTTCTAACTATGCAACTTAAAATTTTGAGTTGTTTCACACAATCATTAGATATAAACTAAATTAAATTATCCTACAAAATTTTAAATCTTAATTAGATAAAATTGACCCTCACATGATGAATCAAATACAAATCATAATCCACAACTTCATAAATACTAAGCATACAACTTCATAACAGATTTTACTTCATTAAGAATATCAGAAAACATATCTAGATGCTAATCATGCAAATTGAATCAGCAAATAAACCCTATACGTGACACCAATCATACAAAATACAACTAAACCATACAAATCCACAATTTACTGAACATGTTCTTCATACCGAAACAATTAGAAAGTGAATATACCTTGAGATCTTCCAGAAATCAAGTAAACCCTGTCAATAAAAAGAACAAATGATAATTAAAACCTAAAAATAAACAAGAAGAACAACAAAACAGAAAAGGGGATTTTTAGAAAAACCCTAGAAATTACAAACCCTAACTCTACCATGAACAAAATCAAAGAAGAACAACAAACAAACATAAAAGGGGGTTGCTTTTCAAAACCATGATTTTGAATTACAAACCCTAACTCTTCCATGATTAAAATCAAAGAACAAATAACGAACAGAAAAGGGGATGTTTTGCAGAACCCTAACTTTACCTTCAATAAACGAGTTTTGATGATGAGGGTTAGAGAATTAGGGTTCAATGGTGGTATTTTTCTCTGATTTGGGTAAGAGCTGGAGAAAGACTCGAGAGAGCGAGAAGTAGTGAAGAGCGAAGTGAGAGATGTGGGAAGGATATAGAAAGAATAAGGAATTAAAAAAGTATTTTACTCGATACTAACGAGGTGCTCTCCTAACCACACAAAGTGGGGGGAATGTTCACGCTAAAAAAATCTACCAGTGAAACGATCCTATATGAGTATCGTTGCACAAGTCAACAAAGGTCCGGCCACTACGACGACTTGACTTTAGTCAGCGACCAAGTATATAGTGTCATTGTAAAAGTCAATTAATGTCCAACTGTAACGACGAATTGACCTTAGTCAACGACGCGTTACGTGTATAGCGATTTTTGGATACACTCTATGTGTCGTTTTCATAATGTCCCAGATACCTCTTTTTCCACTAGTGACAGCACGTAGCCAAATCCACGCTATTTTAATCCAAGGAAGCAATTTACGGCGTTCAATTGATTACCATAACTCTAGCCAAACTCCACACCATGTAATGTATATCCATCATGTAACACCAAATCATGGCAGCAACAGAAAACCCCGATCGATTACATGGCATCATCAATTCAGTTTCTTCCAATCGAAACCCATTATTTAACAGATGAGATCCCCCTTTTCTTTAATCAATTTTCTTACAACTCGATCTCAACTTCTTCCTTTGAAGCAGAAATTTAAACCCTAATCAATGACGGCAACACAACATCTTTTCAGATCGGCATGCATCAACTTGTTTCTGTCACTCTTTCTCTCATTTCCCAATTCAATATCATCAGCAAAGAGCTATCGGTGAGAATAGGGGAAGAACATTTCATTTTGAATCTGGAAAATTGTTTCTCAGATTGGTTTGTTTTTGGGAAGAAGAATTTATCTGGAGAGAGGGTAGAAAAGGAAAAACCAAGAAAAAACGGCAGAAATGATTAGTTTTGCTAAAAACTTTAATTTGGCACGCATCTAAAACCGGCCTATTTTAAAAGAATGGAGGGAGTATATTTATCTTTTCAATTAAAAAAAAAAAAACTCACAAATATCGATCAAAAAATATAATAATAATAACTCACGAATCAAGTTGCATTATCATATAGTGTTGACAGTAATAACTGCAGGGATAGTGAAGGATCGCTATTGCATATAACATGTTCGCACAATGCCATAAGACCACCCACCCGACACTGCCAACTTATTACTGCGCCAAAAATGCTTGCAACTGCTTAACAAAGCGCACCTCGGCAGAAAACAAATCGAAAAACTACGTACATAGCAATTTCCAGGAAAAAACATTTAACTCACCTTTCAGGAAAAAGTAAACTATCTTGAAAAATCCTTGAATTTCATGTATCGGTTCGTATAATGATTAGTACATGATAACAAACAAGTTTTATTGATTACATTGAATCAATTTTACATAAAACTGCTCCTTGTGCACGCCAAATGACTTAAATGTGCAATACTTGAGAAATGAAATGGAAAAAAAAAATCCAGCAAAAGTATTTTGAAAGCAAATTATAAATGAACTATTGAATACACGCTAATATCTGAACGTTAACAGGAAAGCAAGGCGACGAGCCTCTGAAACAACCGTTAGCCATTTCATAACGAACTCTCTGAGTTGGATGAAATCCGTCTTGCATGGTGTCTGATTCGGAAGGCAAACCGAACTCGCATTCGAAATGGAACAACATGGCACATTTTTTCCAATAGAGCCTAAAATTAACAGTGGATTAGTCACTAAGGAGTTTCTATGGGCAAACTCCTCAACACGACAAATTTTCGAAATATTCACAAATTAATATCTGAGAGGATTGATGGCTTGTCGATAGATGTTTCCGAGCCTTTCAAGGTGGATATAAGTTGTTGAATTATATTAATATCCAAAATTGAAAATTTTAACCCATTCTACACATGGAGCAGTTGTTCTTGGATTAAAACTGCTGTTCAAAGACAATATTACTCCACCAAAAAAGATTAAAAAAAAAAAATGATGCCTGATCAACGAAGGAAAACACAATACCGATACAATTTCCTAATATTACATCATGATCTGATAAGATCTGATGAGCAAATACATGATCATAGTAGAAATCCATGGTGGCGGTGTACTGGTAAACGGATTCATCAGGCGGTAATAAGACTTAAATTATTGCCATCTGCGTAGCAACATTTGCATTTGGGATTGGGAGTCCACTGGTCATACACTTCGAAACCCACTAATTTATTAATATCAAACATTTTCTTACAATCTGCTACGCATCTTACATCATACATCTTCCAATAATCAAGCTTGAGGGCATGGTCCTTACATACGAGGACGCCATTCACACCTCTATACATCATCACAACAACAACAACAAATTTAATTAACAACACAAACGAAAGAAAAAGAGAGGATAAAGAAGAAAAAAGGAAACTTACTGAGAACTCATGATCAAAATACTCGAAATGAAAAGGAGAGCAAGAGAGAAACACAAAGAAGTGATTTTTGCCATGGTATGACTATGATCGATAAACCTGTAGCTTAGTTGCGGGATATATCATGTCGATAACATGGTCGTATTTATAGAAGCAAACTGAGTCAGAAATTTGTTTTGATTACCCAAACCATCCCCAATCGCGTGACATGATTCAGATGAGTAATTAATAGAGTTACAATGGCAATATAAATTATTATTATCTAGCCAGTTGACTCAACAAAATTTGCGCTGGCAATAACTGCATTGCAGGATTGAAGTATCGTTATTCTATGTAACATGTGCGTGCAATTCCATAAACACCATGTTGGCACCCTGATACTGCCAACCTATTAAACAAAGCACCGCCAACTCAGGCACAAAAGCAACTTCCAAGAAAAAAACTTTAAATCTGTTATAATTCTTATAGGTTGAATAGCCAGTCATGCCAATCATTCGTGGCTAATAGATACTGTTCGGAGAAATGTATCCTTACTACAACTGAAATATATTAGCTATACAGTGGA